>JAKLMI010000138.1:6413-37249 GCA_022813495.1 Pasadenomyces melaninifex
CTGCTCTGTCTATGCCGGAGATATTGTAAGGTCGAGCTATAGGGATTGTTGATCTTGTAGGCTGTGGTGGTGATAAGGATGCTTGTCGCAATCATACTAGAGATACCGATTGAGGACTTCAGGAACGTATACAAGCTTGTTCGACTCGATTCTATAGGCCTCAAATTTCGAAGATGTCTGTCTGCCATATGACGTATGGTGTTGGTCGATGCAAGGCAGGTGCATACGACTCGCATATTAGCGCAATTACCATTGCATACTGACTTGAAGGTTTCAGGCGTCCAGTTTCTTGTATAGCTTTACCACTAGATCTGAGCATGATCTGGTTCTTGTCCTGAGCGAATGCACGTGCTTTCCTACCCCTTTGTTACGGCGGATATGTTGTTCGAGATATCACTTCTTGACCAACCAGCATATCAGGCATGGATGTACAAGCAAGTCCCAAAATCATCAAGGTTCTAGCTCGACAAACAATCCCGTCTGCGCGAGTACCCAAGCATTCTTAACCTTCCACTGACTCTTGTCCACGATTTGCATGTTAGGGAACTTCATCACCAAAGCAGGTACGACCTTACACATCTCCATCATCGCGATATTCTTGCCGAGACAGCTTCTCTTGCCCGCACTGAACGTCAGAATATCATGATCCATAGTTTTGATCTGAGCATCTGTGTTGTCGCGGGAGTTCTTCATGTCTGACGTCGATGGAAGCCAACGAGCTGGATCGAACTCGTCGACATTCGTGTCCGGCGAGGTCGCGAAATTCGGATCGAAGACACGAGGATCGCGATGAAGGACGTATGGGTTGATGCCGATTACTGTGCCTCGTGGTAGAACGATTTTGTCCTCGCCGTCGGGTGAATGAAGTGGTAGACCAGCTGGGTCGACAACGACACGCTCTAGAGGCAGAGATAAAGCAGGCCACAAGCGTAGAGCTTCCTTGATAACGCAGCGAGTGTAGACCAGATGCTCAGATTGTGATTCTTGCCACGTTGGACAGGGATAGGTAACGTTGCCGTTTTTCTGTGCTGCATCGAGCTCCTGTTTCAGTGCTGCAAACTGTTTGGGATGGGTGAGGAGATAGTAAAATACTGCTCGCAGAGTAGTTGCAATAGTGTCTGCGCCAGCATTGATATTACCGAACATCAAAGACAACAGCAAACCATCAGTCATAGGCTCTGTATCCTGATCTCCTGCAGCCTGTGTCTTCGCTTGCAGAAATCGAGCCAAGAAATCAGGCTTGCTAATGGCTTTCTCTTTCTCTGACTCCTTTCCACTCTCCAGCTCCTGCAGACGTTCTTGTAACAGTTGCTGCGCAAACTTGAGAATAGGACTTGAAACATTCTTGCGGAAGTATTTGACGTAGATCGGATTTTTGCCCAGCAGATCGTCCAACCATGGCATTTGTCCGATCACGCTGAAATACTCGAAATTGGCATTGATCGATTTCACGATGTTATTGACGTCCTCTCCTCGCTCAATGAACCCCAGCCTCCTGGACATTGTGAGCTCGCCCATCACATCAAACGCATAAGCCTGCAGATAAAAGCCTAGATCAAGCTGCTGTTTCGTGTCTGCGAATCGCTGCTGCAAGGTGTCGAGGAAAACGTGAGTCGTGTTGTCGACTAATGGCTCGAACTCGACAAGTGTTGATAGGGCATAAGCGTTAGCTACTAGTCTCTTCATCCTGGCATGAACAGCTTCGTCTGTGACAGCGACCAGACTTGCTGCTCTTCGTCCGTTGACTACATTTTGGAAGGTCGCATAGAAGCCGCTTTTTGGTAGCTTTTTGTCGATGGCATAGATTTGCTGGATGTAGCCTGGACCCGAGACTGAGACAGCATTTGGACCGAGTCTAATGAGATCTGATTTCCCACGATACTGCTTGTGAAGCTGATTCTGGACTTCATGTGGTAATCTCCTGTAGACAGAAAGTAACCGCCAAAGATCTGTGAATCTAGCAATGAATGGTCCTGGTATACGCGAAGGAAGAGCTGTATATGTGTTGCAAAGGTAGATGAAGACCAATAGAGGTGCTGTCCACAGCAAGAGTGAGACTAGCATTATTACTGTTCCCGAGTCTTGGCTCAACACTTCCTCCAAGGATACAATTCTCGTCAAAGGTCAGGTGTGTAAATGAGCTTTGTGATGTTTCTCGATACAGACGATATGGTAGAGGCTGCGAGCATTATGATGGCATAAAAGTACATTAGATTCCGCTATCATTCGCCAACATCATAGGATATCAACGGGTTTGACTACATGCTATTGTTCCTCCGGTGTGTACACGGCCGTGGCTGACCGAGGATGCGAAGCTTACGGAGTAAATTACGTTACATTTCCCGCTCCTCTCGATACTATAGGCACTTGGGCTGCTTGACTTCAGGGTCCCAAGCTGGAATGGGTCGCGGACTTAGGTGAGATGAGAAGCCGTACAGAGTCCTCTACGCACTGTAATGACCGTATCTATTGGCTTTCCCACTGACGGTCATTTTCGTCTTTGCACTGCTTCTTGCAATGTTCGTCACACGAGAGGATAACTCATATTGCCTCGCCCTGATTTTGTGGCCACCCGATTGACTCAAAATTCCACGTCTGGAGATGCAGGCAAACCAATCGTGCAAAGTCTGTGTGTTCTCGGCGGAAGGCTTCCGCTCGGATCGTCTTAGCCGTGATGCTCAGCCAGCTGTATCGACGTTAACTCGCGAATCGTGTTTGTCGATGTCAGTGATGTAGTTGACAAGCAGAAGTTTCCGATGACCAGCGAACTGTGCTATGCTGAGCCCAAACTTGGTCGTGGCTGTTACGCATTTCTTTCTCCAGTTGGGGCAGTGCTTAACCGGAAACATGAATCAACCAGACACTGCATACATATCGATGCTGCATTAGTGTCGCCCTTTCTTATTAACGACAGATATTTTCAGTGCTGCGACTTATCTTATCTGTCCTGTCGTGTGAGATATTGGCTGATCGGCCTTGCTCGTGGAAAGGATGAGGCTCGGCTTGACAGGAATCATCTCTATTCCAAGGTCTTCCACAACTTCTATTCACCCTAGCAATATCAAAAGGTTTGAATATCGCGATACCTTGGTGGAATCTAACCTAAGGTGAGCCTCGCGTCAGATCGTATGCATGACTCGCGCAGACAGTCGGGAACCCAGGAGATCTCTATTCTTGCTCTTAGTATTAGAATATAGCACAAGGACTCGTATGTTGTTGAAATCATATCGTATTTGTTTGGGGTCTCCCTTGGCTTACATCTGCTCAGTCAGAGTCAGAGGCGGATCCTGCGGCCTCTTCATTCTGGGTTTCGTCTTGTCGCAAGCCTTCATTGAGAATGTATTCTTCTTGACGTAGAATGGCTTTCACACCGTCGCATCGTGGCGTGCATACATCTGCTGGCTTGTGGCCGTGGCTGTCCTTAATTCGAGGATCTGCTCCAGCCTCGACAAGCATCCTAACCATGGCTTCTCCCAGCTCAAGTTCTCGTTCATTTGCGTATCTGACAGCACTGTGAAGAGGCGTCTCCTTGTCTCTTCTCGTAAGCGGATCGACTTCGAGGTATTCAATATCGAGCAGCTCGTTCATAACATCGTCTAGATATGGTCAGCGAGGGTGCATGTACTAATACTTGGGAGCGTCCATACACGAGCCATAGCTTGCACATATATTTAGCAGGTGGTTACCCATGGTGTCAAGCACATCGTTGAAGAACTTTGCGATCTGCTCTTTGGACTTGTTTTTCATGCCTTCCAATACCTCATTGAAGAGATCTACATTGTCTCGTCGGCACGCCTCGATGATCTGCTCTTTGGGAGAAGCACCCTTACACGGTCAGTAAATCTTCAATCGTATCACGACGGGAACACACATCAGCGTCGGCCATCTTGAGGATTGCTATGCAGGGACGGTAGGCAAGATATCACGAGCTGAATGAACAATAAGTCCAGTAGTGATCTGATCACAACTGCTCAGCGTCTGCTCGGCTCGAAAAGCATGGAAACAAGGAGATGTTGCAGTGCAGAGACCCAAAACGCCTGACGTGAGATCGTGCTGTTGAAGGTGTGTTGCTTGTAACACAGCCGCCTGCTGTCATAGCCGCGTATAGCGGTAGCATGAACTAAGGCCCCACGTCTGCATCCAGGAAGGAGTCTCAATTAGGCAGGTGCGGCGATCGCGCCTGCGCCCAAGCACAATTTCTCTACAAGACTGTATTGCCTAGCTAGATAGACGAAAATCTGTTTGCGTACAGCTTTGTCAATCTGTTCCTTCTATCATGCCAGTGGTTCTGCACATTTTGCGCAGGCTCAGTCGACATCGAAAGGGCTAGTCATGGCGCCAACTTGTGAGCATAGGACGACCTAGCATATGTGTAGCATGTGCTGAATAGAGCAGTTTGTCCATATTGTTGTAATTGCTTAACGATTAAGCAAGCAGCAGGAGATGTACACGGCCGCAATGCCTTCTCCTGCCGAACATGTCCATACCAATTCATCCTTGACAAACCGTACTTTGAGAGGACGTACATGAAGCCAAAGCAAAAGGACGACATTATGGGTGAAGATAAAGGTGATCTCCCGACGGTAGAAGGTATGCATGCTCCACCCTGTTCACAGAGCAACGGCTAATATTAATGCAGTTCCCGGTGGCTGTCCAGCCGAAACATGCACATCAAAGCAAGCATTCTTCTACCAGCTACAGACTCGAAGTGCAGACGAGCCACCTACATCGTTCTTCAAATGCATCGAGTGCGGGAAGCAATGGCGCGAATACTAAGTCACAAGTGATGTGACGTACAATGATTCTTGCCAGGGAACTGGCACAACTAATCTCGACGAGACATATGAGGGCAGCAAGCTGACTGGGATTCTTGAAGTTAATGATTTTGGAATAGTCTTGGAACCTGCTAACACACAGATGAACATGCGCTTTACACGCTTTACGGACGCGGCAGGTGTGGAAAGGATAAAGGTTCAGATCGGACGAAGAGCGAGGGCGAGGAGCAAGCTGATTGAAGCTTGCCAAACATGAGGCCATACGCTCGTTAGGGAGTGGAAATCGAGTCTGAGCATTGGCAAGAGCAGGACCAAGTCATGTCCACGAAGAGATGCAATCAGAACGATTGCGCTACTTCCATCCTCAATCGGATAGTGTCTCGTAACATGAGTGTCTATGAAGTTCTGTTTTTTACACCGGCTTGCGATCAGGTTGTCCTGAAACTTCAGGCACTCATGAGATGGTGTTCATATTGAGTCATTGTTGACAGGCACGACTTATGTTCGTCGCGCAGTATCTGACTCTGAGTCAACACATATGAGACTACCCCGCCATAGCGGCAAATGAAGCATTTTGATATCTGGTGTTGCCTCAGTGAAAGCTCGAGTGACCTGCGGTAAAAGCAGGGTAAAGACTTTTTTGAGCCTCGACAATGCTCTATAGACCCGCACATGCAAGTTTTACACGCTCAAAGTGACTTGCCCGCACCCAATTGTATACGTGTGTTCCATCATTCTCTGACCCAAGACCCCACTATCAAAGTGGAGCCCAGATTTTCGCACAGTGTTTAAGAGCCTTCCACCTGCGATCGTTCTTCGAACTTTTCCTTTCCTCTCTTTGTCGCTCACACCTTTACGCAAAGCCGTGATATCTGAGCATTTATTCGAAGTCGTCTAGAATCTTACAAAGACCTACACTACTTCTATTACCAATTCACAACCGCCAACATGGGGTAAGTTCTACAAAGTTTTAGTGGCTGCAAAAGAGGATCAAAATTCGATCTCTCGAGCAAAAGCTGCGCAAGACTGCAAAACAATAGCAGGACACCAGCTGACATTCCTCACAGTAAGGAGAAGACTCATATCAACGTCGTCGTCATCGGACACGTCGACTCCGGCAAGTCCACTACTACTGGTAAGCATACACTCATCAAAGAGATGGAAGACGAGCCAAATACTCATACATTTTAGGTCACTTGATCTACAAGTGCGGTGGTATTGACAAGCGAACCATCGAGAAGTTCGAGAAGGTACGTCTTCACCAGTGATGACTGTTTTGCACATTGTTGTCGACCACCAAAATATTGGCGGGGTCGCGGCGTGGGGCAAAATGGCCGTTCACAAAATTTTGGACATGAAGAACAGCAACTAACGCCACCTACAGGAAGCTGCTGAACTCGGCAAGGGTTCCTTCAAGTATGCCTGGGTGCTCGACAAGCTGAAGGCCGAGCGAGAGCGAGGTATCACCATCGATATCGCCCTCTGGAAGTTCGAGACTCCAAAGTACTTCGTCACTGTCATCGATGCCCCAGGTCACCGTGACTTCATCAAGAACATGATTACTGGTACCTCCCAGGCTGACTGCGCCATTCTCATCATTGCTGCCGGTACTGGTGAGTTCGAGGCTGGTATCTCCAAGGATGGTCAGACTCGAGAGCACGCTCTGCTCGCCTACACTCTAGGTGTCAAGCAACTCATTGTCGCCATCAACAAGATGGACACCACCAAGTGGTCTGAGGATCGATTCAACGAAATCATCAAGGAAACCTCTTCCTTCATCAAGAAGGTCGGCTACAACCCAAAGAGTGTTCCATTCGTTCCTATCTCCGGTTTCAACGGTGACAACATGATTGACAACTCTTCCAACTGCCCATGGTACAAGGGCTGGGAGAAGGAGTCCAAGGCCGGTAAGGCTACTGGCAAGACCCTTCTCGAGGCTATCGATGCCATCGACCCACCATCTCGACCAACTGACAAGCCACTCCGACTTCCTCTCCAGGACGTCTACAAGATCTCCGGTATTGGAACGGTTCCAGTCGGTCGTGTTGAGACTGGTATCATCAAGTCTGGTATGGTCGTCACCTTCGCTCCAGCCAACGTCACCACCGAAGTCAAGTCTGTCGAGATGCACCACGAGCAGCTCACCGAGGGTGTTCCAGGTGACAACGTCGGTTTCAACGTCAAGAACGTCTCCGTCAAGGAAGTTCGACGAGGAAACGTCTGCGGTGACTCCAAGAACGATCCACCAAAGGGCTGCGACTCCTTCAACGCCCAGGTCATCGTCCTCAACCACCCAGGTCAGGTCGGTGCTGGTTACGCTCCAGTCTTGGATTGCCACACTGCCCACATCGCCTGCAAGTTCTCTGAGCTCCTCGAGAAGATCGATCGACGAACTGGTAAGTCCGTCGAAGCTTCTCCAAAGTTCATCAAGTCTGGTGATGCTGCCATCGTCAAGATGGTGCCATCCAAGCCAATGTGTGTCGAGGCCTTCACCGACTACCCACCACTTGGTCGATTTGCCGTCCGAGACATGAGACAGACCGTCGCTGTCGGTGTCATCAAGTCCGTCGCCAAGTCCGACAAGGCTGGTGGCAAGGTCACCAAGGCCGCCCAGAAGGCTGGCAAGAAATAGATGTATTGTCACAACACGTTTCGGGGAGTTTATGATGGTGTGGATGGATGGATCGAACTTTTCAGTCTTGTCCGCTGCAGCGTTGTTTGCCTTCGACTGGCATGTCTAACAATCTTCTATTTTATGATACCACAACTTCACAAGAAAAGCTTTTGAGCTCGCGATCACGACTTTCATGATGGATGAGCTGCAATGACAAGAATCAAAATAATTGAGCTAGATGGGTCACGAGATTCTGGCTATGGTGGGATGAAATAAAAAAAATTCTCACCAATTTGCTTCTTGCTTCTGCTTTCTGCTTTCTTTGTGCGTCAACATCCCTATGCCTGGTCTGACATCTGTTACCCGTATGTACTATGTGAAGTTTCTCACTTGGTGAATTTCCCAGCATACTCCGTATTGTAGCCTGCGTTTTCTGGGAAGCCGAAGAAGTTGGGGCTTGTTCGCCTGACAATGGCAAATGTTAGGCCTGCTTATAAGGAACTCCAGGCACCTCGATTGCTTTGTTCCTAGCACAGAACTCGCCCGTGGTCAATAAAAAGCAACTCAACGCACAAACGACATGATATGACAAATCTGAGCATACCTATAATAACCAAAACATGGCAGTCACATTGGAAAACAGCTGGCTCACAAAAATGAAAATGAAAATGAAAATTCTGATTATGTGTTTATCGGTATCTTGCTATACATAGCCGTAACTTCGTGATATGCTCTTCAGCTTTTCAGCCTTTCCTCCTCTTTATCAATCGTTGCTCTTCTCGGTGATCGCTGTCTTCAGGTCGCAACTTCAGCTGTAGCGCCCTCCCTCAGACTCGAACTCTCGGATGAAGCGACTCTAGGACTCTCGGGCAACACCCAATCACCTAATTTCATCGGTCCACCATTGACAGACTTCGTACTCGATGAGTTCGACAATGGTGCGGAAGGTATGATCCTGACGACTGTTGTCGTTGTGATTGTAGAGTTGGGTCGTCCGTTGCGGCTGCTCGGCCTTGAGAAATTAGCCACTGCAGATCGTGTCGGCGTCGATAACACTGGCACTGGTGCGGAGATTGCTTGTCCGATCACTGGATGGTCGTCGGAGGTATACGAGGCCATGCTGGCGGATCTGGGTGGTGCTGGATCCAGGACACGACTTGTGTTTGCTTCGATCTGTGGGCGTGTGTTGTTCGTGCTCAGTACAGGGTTGTACGGAGAGGCTGATTTCCCGATGGTAGCTGAGCGAGCGAGACTGCTGTCTACAAAACTGCCGTCAAAAGAGGACAGGTCGACCATGGGTCCGTCGTCGCTTGGTAGTGACTCTTCTGATGAATTCGCTTCCTGCGGTGTCTGAGATGTAGGAGAGTCGTGTAGAGGTTTTTCCAGTAGTGGTGGGGAGAATGCCCCTGGTAGTTTCTGAGTCAGCTCTTCTGCAGGTGTTGTTGCGGTATTGTCGTTGTAGGAAGCTAGTCTTGATGAGCGCACAGGACGATAATCGTTGCGGTTTGGTAGCGAATAGTGACGAACTTGTTGTGTTTGGTAAGCACTTTGGTTTGGTGATGGCTGTTGAGCCGTCGGATCTGTAGTGTTCGACTGCGCAGTGTTGCGCATTCCGTGAAGACTTGCAAAGCGACTTAGTTGAGGTGTTGACACAAGATTCTCCTGAGATGCCTGTTCTTGAGCATTGGCGTCTTCTGTTTTGTCGTCAATTCTAGCATGCAAGCTACCAAATCGACTGAGGCGTGGATCTGTTCTCTTTCGTGGCATGATAGCTAGAGGCGTCGAACCAGGACCAATGACGTCTCCTTGTTTGGTGACAGTGACTCCCGTCCTTTTTGCTGCTGTTACTAAAGGAGCAGAGATGGTACTTGCAGGTCGAGATGGCACTGGTTGAATGCGTGCTTGCTTAGTAGTGTTTCCAACCTCCATGGGTATGATAGGTGTATACTTCCTAGGTCCATCTCGAATAGAGCTTGATCTTCTGGGTGGATTCAGCCCGGTGTTCACAGCCTCGAAGTTGAAATTTGTCCGCAGATTCTCGTTCTCCAGCACAGGACTCAATTCTGAGTCGAAGCCACCTTGCTTCTGAACACGACCACAGCACGTACATCTCGAATATGAAGGCACAGAGGATTTAGCAGATATAGAATCGGTCTCTGCATCGGGGGTGAGGTCCTCTCTCTGCTTACCCTTTGGAATAGATGCAGGACCATCATTTGAAGCATCACCTTTGCCGTCAAGGCTGAAAGGTCTTACAGCGGGATGTTGACCATACAAAGTATCTGCATCGGAAGGGTTGTCTTCATCTCTGAAGATAGATGTCTTGGAAGATGGCAATTCGTCCTTCAGGGAATCTCTCATTTCAGGCGCATTGCCAGCCTTGACATCAGCGTAGTTGATCGCGTGTATGCAGTAGCCGTTCGTTGGTGCCATCAGAGTTCTTCGCCTTGTTTCCTTCTTGAGAGGTGTTGGGTCTTTCTCAAAACCTCCTGTTAAGGTTTTTCGCCAACTTTTGTGTTTCCCTGCCTCTGAGGGATCAGCATTTCCAGGGTTGGCGTGCTCACTTTGAGCAGTGTTATCGCTGAGCGTTTTAGTGCCCGGATCCGTTGCATTGACTTGCTCCTTCGATCGAATGCGAATTAGACCTGGCATCTTTCGATCTTGAAAGGACACAGGTGAGTCTGACGCTCTCACAGGACTTTCGCCCCTGGATGGACCTTGACTTGTTAAAGCCTCTGCAGCAAGTTGTCGATGATCTATGATAGAGGGAACACCAATGCTCTCATCGTTGCCTCGAGAGTCTGATCTACTTCTTGTCGGAGACGTGGTCAAGGTGGACTGGCGAGGTCGTGAAAACTGTGACAACGGATTGGAGACGATTTGTTGTGATGGACGTTGCAACGTGGTCAGCGAACCTGTTCGCGTGATTTCCGGACCACGATAAGTTTCTACGCCACGATAAGAATTCGCGCTTGGTGATCTGGAGGCGGCGACAACATTGTTGTTAGGGTGAGTAGCCTGCAGATGATGCGAGATAGGCTTTGGCGCGTGCATGTGTCTACCGCTAGAGTTGGATCCTCGCCGCTCGCGTGACGGCGACTGAGGTGGCGTCGGCAGATTCGATAGACTCGATTGTCTTTGTGGAGGGAGTTGGTGTGATAAGAATTGATTATCTGGGGTTAGTGGCGGCGTACTACCAGAGCCCGTTGACTTCGCGCCATGTTGGGCTGAAATGTTAATGCTGCGAACACTGCCAGACTTTGATACGCTCGCGCTATGATTTAAAGAGCGGATTTCATCGGGCGTTAATTTCGCGACCTTTTGCTTTGACGTCAAGTTTTTTCGCTGTTCATGATTCAGTCGTTTCTTCAATTTGGCCATATCAAAATCATCTGTGTAACCACCATGCAGTCAGTAATGAGATTTGGCAATGATGTCAATGGCTGAAATCACCTGCAGATACGAGCCAAGGTTAAACGGATTGGAAATTAAACGACTGCAAAGACGTCTGGGCAGTCTGGAGATGGGCTGAATATTTTAAGCTGAGAGAATACCAACCTTGTTTCTTGTTTGGAGCGTTATCGTGAGCTCGGACGATGACATTTTCATCGGATGGCATGCTTGTCCTCTCGTGGAAAAGGGTGGCTGAAGCACAGGGTAGACTGTCTATCAAATCCGTGGGCCGTGGTAAAGAAAAAAGCCCCGAAAGGTGCTGCCACGACGATGGGGCAACCTAATCCTTTGAGCTTACAGGCCCCACGACATCAGTATCGCTTGTTGTTGCCGGTAATAGACCTATATAGTCCTTGGGACGTTCTCCTAATTGTAGATTGCCGTAAGATCCTGTTTGGTGGCAGACCTGGTAAGCGAGCAACAGAACCGTGTCAGAAGACTTGGTGCCGGAGACCAGGTAACGGCTGTCAATCGCGTGGCTAACAGTAGAGGGAAGCCTAAACGGTAGGAGCCAGAGATGGGGCAGCTCAGAATGGACGTGGATAGCCCTGTCAGTGAGGGAATACTTGTACACTCCAGAAGCTTTGAGGAAGTTAATGTGAGCAGACGTGAATCGTGAAGCTTGATGAGCGCTGTAGGCGAATGTGTTCCTACCAACGTTGGAGGTCTTGTGTTATCTCTTGGTTATCTGATCGCGTACACAACGTCCAGGCTTGTGGCTGAATCCGAGGTTGTTTCAGTCACGCGTCCTACGCTCGCCTCAGACCTGAGTGGCTGATAAATTTGGCAAGTACAAGGGCTTGTACGAACAAGGATGCTCGATATCGCTTTCAAGCAGCCAGAGTCGCCTTCGAGATGCTACTTGTGATACTGATGGTGATGATGTTCTGATGTTGACAATCACCAGAAGAAGTACTCTACACCACATTTACAGCAGAGCTTGGACACTTTTGGACACGGTCTTCGACGAATATTGTATGGTGGAAAGCTTACGAAGCCAGGAGACAATACACAAGCCAATTTGGACGAAGTGAGTTCCATCCATGTCTTACCTTGTAAGCACTTCGATTGGAGCTTGGGCCAGCCGACAACGTTAGCGACTCGCTAGGCTTGTTGGTACAGGTTAAGGCGAAGCTAGCTTCTGCCACATTTTCTTGACCTTGATATCGGTTCTGGTCATACGAATCCCATGCATCAGAAGTCTTCATCGTGCAAGTATTATTATGCATGTTAACCACTGTACATTGCACGCCCGACGCGATGTCAGAGATTTGTCGAAGTCATACAGATCATTAAGGCACGACAGTGAAAGACAATCCTGGCGACTACTGTCCACGGAATAACGACTGCTGCAGGTGCAGACGTAGGCATATACGTCACACTATATCAATATGCAGGAGCGTTGCGGCGATTTCTCCTGCACGACATCATTGGCAGGCACGAAAGAAGTACCTACGTGGACACAAATCCCCACAGTTGAAGCTGTTGTTGTGCGAAGAGGTGGAAGTGCAACTTTGGCATTGTGCGAATCTACAGAGCAAGGCCAGTGCCATCGCCTGTCCATCGATACAATTTCAGAACCTCGCGGCGCCAATTTTGTTGCTCTGTCGCGTCTTCTCTGATGCGACCACGGACCTGCTGCAGAGCAGATCTCATAACCTTTCTGAAATTTCTCTGTTGATGTTGTTAACGGAGCTGCTAGAAAGACGAAGAGACGAACACTACTTACCTGATACTGAGTATCCAGTGTGGCTACGCATGCTTCGTGAGCACGTACTATCGTCTCGCATGCCTTGACCACATCTGGACTGACATCTCCTTGTAGCTTGTCGGCGAATAGTAGGAGCAAAAAGCTTCCCTGTAAAAGGTACACGCCAAAGAAAAACGGCATAAAGCTGAGATCCGGGTCGTACTCGATTATGTCGGTTACTGCCTGCGCCGCACTTACAGCATGTCCCGTAGCGTTCACGAAAGATTGGGACGAAATCCAGAGGTCATTGTCGTCCAGCATCGCAATTGGATCCCATTTTCCAGTCAGCAAGATATGTAGAACGTGCATTATGTGCGTGCCGTACGCGACTACAGTATTCGTTTGCAGACTCAACTCAGCGGACACGTGAGTCTCCGTACCTCCCGATGCCACCGAAGGTGTAATTGCATCACTCAAATTATGCTCTGCACCGTGTTCGTGTAGCGATTCGAAATTGCGAAGACTTTGACCGTATATTTCGAGGCACTGCGTGATTTCATCCACACTCTCATCCCAGTGACGTGGATGTTTTGCTTTCGGGCCGAAGCGAGGACGATTCCGTGCGTGGTTGAGGTCCAGAATCTCACCAAGTATTACCATTAGAGGTAAGAAGTAACCAAAGACGCTATGAGAAGTGCATTCGATGTTGAGACCTCGTTTTCGATATTTTGAAGTTGCGGCAGCTTCGAATCGTGGCGACTGCCAGATCTCATCGTCTAGTGGTTGTAAAAGACCTTCGCATTCCTTGTTGAGAAAGAACATTGGACGATTGTAACACAAAGCCAAATGCCGATCTTGCATGTATAACAACCACCATGCTCTCCGTCGCTCCTCTCGCTCTTCTTCAGTGATCGGTCCCGGTCTGTTCTGAGTAGCATCACTGAAGGAGGTTCGACGCGGGTCGGCGTCAGTCGATGGATGCTCCTCAATGGCAGATGTTGTCTGCCCGTCGTCCTGTGGTGCCTCTGGTAATTCCCTGCCAAGTCTAAGTTCTCTTGCAAGTGACCAGGCCGCATTCCACCATCGCAAACTGGCAGCTTTGCGCTCACTGGCAGAAACAACCGTAGCAAGGTGTATGTATGTGGCTAGGTTGTCGATTTGCACTCGAGTGTTTTGCGTGTTTCCTGTGTGGTCAGTCGGCACAACGAGTCCACTCAAACCTGCGTCCGGTTGCCCAACTGACGTGTACCCAGCTGTACCAATGACCATGCCTGATGAATTGTGTATCAATGGCTTGAGCATGTTTATAGTCAATTCAAGCAGTTTCTGGCAGACCTTGCCTCGAGCATCCAGTTGAGAACTCAAAAATCCAGCATCACTCGTCTGTGCAGAGATCCACAGCATGCTCGCTAACAACGCTGGGGTACATTGTCGTGGTTCTGTGGGATGTAGAATACATTTCTTTCTGAAGATGTAGCCAATAACATACGGATTTGAAGGTCGCAAGTATGCAGATGTAGAACTGGTAAAGTATTGCTCGAGCAGATCACAAGCCAATGTCTGCGGCATGATGGACTCGATATGTGGAAGCAATGGTCTCAGCACGGGATATCTTAAGTTCTCGACAGGTCGCGAAGGCGCGGCGATGAGTGGTGCCTCCTGTATAAACATAGGCGTGGTCAAGGCCATCCAATCAGGCGACTCTACCATAGGAGCTTTGCCCATGAATGCTACAGAATAGTCATCGCCTAGTGGGAAGCCGAAGCCTTGTTGCATCCCGTCAAGCGCGGAGGCAGGAAATGAGGCCGTATTGGCCACAGGATATTGCTGATGTCCCATCGGCACTAAACCATCGTGTAAAGCATTTCCTCCGTTAATGGGGATATTATTAGTACCATTGCTGGCATAGCCATTGTAATACGTAGCCTGTTGCTGTATACCAAATGCGCCGCCACTGCTTGCAGCTGCATTCACAGGTAGAACTTGTTCTTGATTGCTATTACTCATATAGGATGTATTGGAGTATTTTCGTGCAAGAGTCTGTGGTCGTTGAGAATTCGATCCGTTCTGGTTACCGTCGATTTCTCGCTCCTCCGATTGACCATCTTGGTCTTTCTTTGGCGCCCGACCACGTTTCTTATGTGCTCGAGCGTATTCGCATTGCAACCCGATTTCATGACAATGAGCGCAAGGTGTCTTCCCATCGCATTTGGTTCGAAGCTGATTGCATTGGTCACAAGCTCGACTTATTCGTCTTCTGACGTTGCCACTGTCGCCTGTATCATTCGCCTCTATTTCCGACTCTCGTCTCTTCCTTCCCGCCTGCAAGTTGCCGTTAGTATTGAAGGCATATTGTATCCGATCGTTATCGCCTTCAAGGTGCTGACTAGATAGCTGGTCGTGCGCCTGTAGGTAACCATTGAAGTTGTGTTGTGGCGGAAGATGAGCTCGTGACAGCATAATGACAGAAGTGTCAGTAATTCATTCGAGATATCATTCATGGGTTGTACTCCAGAGATCGAAGAGGTCCTGGTAGTCAGCACCTTCGGCAGCCATGAAAGTAAGAGGTAATCATATCACATGGAGAGCTTGAGCAGTTCCTTGCTCCTCGTCGACAGTGTGCACATGAGCTGCGATTTTGTGCACATGGCATTCGTGGGGAGCCTCATCCGAACTCTTTCGCAGATCGTGCGAAACAAAACCTGGAGCAAGAAGCAGGGTCAGCAGAGGCTTACCGGCCTGAATGCTAGAGCAGTAAATTAGTGGATAGCGGAGTGGCGGGTCAACTGAAATGTCAGCTCCAGGTAGTTGAAACCATTCTGTTTACAGCTGGCGTCCGTGAGGATTTCGACAAGGACTTGGGTAACATCCAAATCGTGCGAAGCTAAAGAAAACCAACCCGGTCGATTTATGCATAGAATGGCGGGGAGTTTGTGGTGGAAGCTTTAGAACATTTGCCGTGATTCGTCCTTCGACATTAGCCGACGTGGATATGGCAGGCTTTTGATCAGTCACAAGAATCACCATCATCGCTCCTTCTCTCTAGCAAGATGGTCCATACCACCGTGTAGCAAACGTCCGTAGGTATAATACACGATCAACGATAGTATCAAGATCCACGGTCAGATATGCTCACTTACAGCCTCCTGGCGGAGCAAGCCCGTGAAGCTGGTTATACCAGTGCGAATAAGCTGGACCTGGTCTGTTGGCTTGCAATGTCGTTTGTGGTCACAGAAGCACAGATCGACGTGAACCAATGACCAACAATGATCTCGACGAATTACCAGGCATGGACCTAAACCTGTTCGTCGCTTGCATAGACCTGGGCCATATGGCGAAGATCATAAATGCTGGCAGCCACATGTTCAAAGACTGCAACCACAATTACAAATATCATAGGATTGTTAACATATTGCAGGCTTTACCTTCTTCTGATATCCACGCATCGTCCCTCACAATCCATGTGATGAACCTCGCGATCCTGTTTCATCCTTGCGCCGGTAATTTCGCTAACTAGGTCGAATGTACTTTGTACTGCTGTGAGAGAAACAACCATGGATAAGGAGTTTTTCCTTTGGTCCGAACGATGTGCAAGCTATGGATACGAGCCTTGAGGTCACGTCGGCAGCTGTCATTGGTGTCGCTTGTGGTCTTGTGCACAAAGTCATGACTGTGTTGAGGCAAATAACAAGTCCTATGGCGTTGACAAGCAAAGCTCAACGACGAAGCGATACTCGGTCTGTGACTGAAATGTATGGTTGCATTCGATACGATAACCCGTTTTTAAGATCTTGTAGCGCAGCTATCAGAATATACCTACCTACCTGAGCGTGACCAGAGTAGCAGTTGATACTGGCGAAGGCCGGAGCACGGCCTGACAGAACTATTTTTAAGGCTTCCTCGTAGGATAATACTCCCACCCACACTGGCATGCCCTGACAACAATTCCGATGCTAGCCCTCGTCGGATATACTTACTTGAGAAATGTACCTACGTCTGCAACTGATATTCCTACCAGATCAAACAAAGCATCATTTGTGGTGTTGCTGTAATTATTGGCCAGTAAAACTTGGTCCCTTCGTACCACCAAGCTTTCAGGCAATAGCTCTTAATGCATAAAAAGAGCCGTTCTCCACGGCCACTCTCCGTACCCACGCCGTCTTGTATG
Organism: Pasadenomyces melaninifex; assembly: GCA_022813495.1. NCBI lineage: Eukaryota > Fungi > Ascomycota > Dothideomycetes > Pasadenomyces > Pasadenomyces melaninifex. Next base: position 23,114 of record JAKLMI010000138.1, read on the forward strand.
ATATTGACGACGATCGTACACTGGATGTATCCGAAACTATAACATAGCCTTGCCAAGCGAAAGACCTACGTATCGAGCTGTTCCTGCTTTCCTCTCCATCTGTGACTGTTATTCGGGGATCGTGAATACCTCAGACTAATCCAAAACCATGAAACCCTTCCATGCCACGTACGATGTTGTAGTTGTGGGAGGTGGCAATGCCGGCTTCAGTGCCGCAACAACAGCAGCACAAAATGGTGCTCGTACATTGCTCGTTGAAAAAGCACCAGAATCAGAGAACGGCGGTAATACATTCTACACGGCTGGAGCATATCGGTATGCTTTCAAAGACTTCGATGATCTGAAACCAATACTACATGATGTCGAAAGTGGCGAGAAAGGCTTATCAGAAGAGCTAATTTCACGAATAGACCTGCAAGGTTATCCAGAACAAGATTTCATGAAGGACATAATGCGCGTCACCAAAAACAGGTCTGACCCGAAGCTAGCTGACAAGCTGGTAAAAGAAAGTCGTGGCGCGATTCAGTGGATCAGTGATAATGGTGGAAAGTTCGTGCTCAGCTTCAACAGACAAGCGTACGAGATCAAGGATAGATTCGTCTTCTGGGGTGGAATGGTGACTATGTTTCGTGGCGGCGGTAAGGAGCTGGTCAGATGGCATGTGGAAACAGCCAAGAAGAACGGTGTAGAGGTCTGGTGGCAAACACCTGCAGTAGGTTTGATCACAGATGACGAAAATGGTCGTGTCCTTGGTCTTGAAGTGCTGCAGGAAGGCAGGAAAGTTAGGATACAGGCTACTGGTGGTGTCATCTTGGCATGTGGAGGCTTTTCTGCTGACCCTGCATTACGAGCGAAATACCTAGGACCAGGCTGGGACCTGGCTCACGTACGAGGATCACCGTTCAACACTGGCGACGGTCATCGTATGGCTAGACAGATAGGTGCTAAGACGGCCGGCAACTATTCTGGCTGTCATTCGACATGCTGGGATGCAAATTCGCCACGAAATGGTGGTGACAGAGTACTAACAAACCAGTTTACAAAGTCTGGCTACCCGCTTGGTCTTATGCTCAACTGTAATGGCGACAGATTCGTGGACGAGGGTCTCGATCTGAGAAACTACACCTACGCCATATTCGGAGTTGAAGTATTGAAGCAACCCTCAGGTAAGGCTTTCCAGGTTTGGGATGCCGAAGGCTCGAAGTGGCTGCGGAAGGAAGAATATGCGGATGACGTGACTCAAAACATTCGCGCTGATAGCTTGGAAGCACTAGCTGAAAAGCTCACAGAACGAGGACTGACAAACAAGAACAAATTTATTGACACTGTAAAGGAATATAACGACGCTGTACAGGCTTTCACCTCGGAAAATCCAAACAAGCAGTTCAATCCGGCTGAGAAGGACGGCTTATCGACTCAGTCATCGACGAAGAAACTTGCGCTCGCGAAGTCGAACTGGGCTCGACCACTGACTCAGGGTCCATACCAGGCTGTGGAGGTAACCAGTGGCGTCACCTTCACGTTCGGTGGACTGGACGTTGACCCAGATACTGCAGAAATAGTATCTGACGTCTCTCGAAAACCTATCGGTGGCCTGTACTGCTGTGGTGAGCTGCTAGGTGGACTTTTCTTCTCGAACTATCCAGGTGGATCCGGTTTGACTGCTGGAACTGTGTTCGGCAGAATAGCTGGAAAGCATGCTGCTAAGAACAAATCTTCTTGGTCACAGCAATTCCAATCTTCCAAATTGTAGGCATGTATCAATAGCCTGGTCCCTGGAGTCCTGAGGCATCCGAGCGGCGCTCAGGACATCTGGATAGAGGTGATGGATCCGCGTTCCTTCTAGCGGTATGGTCTGCGTGTGAAAACATTGGCGTGCTTTGATTTTGGAGATAAAGGTTTCATGGTGATTCTGTGAAACATCACACAGGCATAGGCCGCACATAACTCTGAGGAGGCCAAGCCACACCAGCAGCATTGCTTCCCACTCGGTGATTCACAACTTGTCTCTGTTGCATTGCCTCAATTCTTTGCCTCTCCTCGCGTTTCCTCCATGCTCTTCCCTCGACCTTAGGATACACAAAGCCGACCATGATATAGAAGGTTAGCATGATGCCCGCGACCACAGCATACGCCACGCGCGGCCATTTTTCGACAACAGCCTTCTTGAACTCGGAAGCGAAAAGGAAGCCGAGTCCACCTTGCGCCGCTCCGAGCACGAGAAGACTTCGACCAAGCCACAAGTGGACATGACCCGCGAGAATGATTTTCGGATATTTCTTGTACATCTTGGCATTGAGGATCTCTGTGGTAGGTTGGACCCATAGCAATAGCATAATGACCATTCCAATGACAGGGTGATATCGGTAAAGCTACGAGAACATTAGTCATGAAAATATGGCGTTCCGAATTGTCTTACCTGATCAATTTGTTTTCCCATCCATATTCCCATGCACCCTGCAATCATAACAATCCAGAACCCGATCATCTGTAGAACTGCATGAACCATAACGAGACTTTCATCTCGCATTAAACGTTGGATGATACCGCCCACAGGAAACACGATCAAAAACACCGCAGACATCAAAACTGCATGCGCTAGCCGTACTTTGCTGTAATTGCTAGGCACATAATCATGAGGGTCGTAATCCGCAATGTCATCTGCAGTACCAGAGAATGGTGGAAGCTTTGCCTCTACGCCTGCACTAAGTACAGCTAACGTCAGAAGGCTAGCAGCAAGTACATTACGCCTTCTCGCCATGATTGTATAATATCAGTGAGTGCCAATCTCGTCGACTTCAATCCAGATGGACGTCGACCCAATCTGGTGTCAAAGTGCTTGCCTTTGTGTCGTTCAGGCTAGGGCTCAGTGCTCGTGTGAAGCTATTTTTGTGACTCCACGCTTTCATTTTGAGATGTGCCAAGTACAAAGGAAATTGGTGAATCTGGCAGCTCTGGATGACGATCACGAGTCAACTTCGTCTTTGTCGCGTTCGGTGGATTTGCTTTCATTTCGATGTTTTCGTTGTTGCTTGAGCTACCGACCACCAATCAGCGTAGTTGATCACATTCTTCTGGGTCCGTGCGTCTTCGGCAGCGAACACGACTGCGTGGCTGCGTATAATCTCATCCAGATCACATCCGACGAACTTTCTCTGCGCTTCAGCTACTGTCATTTGACCGTTGTCGGCAGCCTCAACAGCTCGCACGAAAGCTCCAGCCAGGCCCCAGTCGCCACCACCATGTGATGCTTCCACCTCGGGAGCCTGTTTAGGGATATCATGGACTCTTGTCTGGCCATCTTTGAAAGTGTATGCCGATATAGTGTGTGAATCATACGTTATCTCGCCCTCGGAGCCATATATGCGACCTCTTCGATCGCACTGCCCTTGTGTAGGATACGTCATATGGAAAAGAGCTTGTTTGGGGCCTCGACCGTAGCCATCTCCAGCAGCAGTATCTTCATCCCAAGTGATTGTGACGACCTGTTCATCTACTACATCATTGTCAGATTCGTAGACACATCGGCCATACCAGCCTCTGCTTGCTTTGTCTTCGTCGGATATAGAGTCGCTGTAGTTTTCTTTCAGCTTGCTTATCAGTTTCTCAGATGCCGCGTGCCAACCCTGGCTTTGCACGATGTCTTCGATCTCTGGTACGACGATTTTCACAGGCCAACCCGTGTGCTTCTTCGTCATGAGGAACTTGTCATGGTATATACTCTTAGCAGAATATATACAGTCAGGCTCAGCGTCACAACTCAGGCAGTTTGTGGCTGTGCCAGCTTTACGGGGCTTTCGAGCACGTCGAAAATGAGTTAGATTTCCACTGCTCGTGATAGTGCTAGGAAGGTGAGGACGTTCACCTGTTAGCTTGCTTGGTGAGCAGAGAAGCCAAAGTAAGAAATCTATGTCATGGCACGATTTGGTTAGTAGTGAGCCAATTCCTTCCTTCGTGGCTCTCCGCCAATTGCCACGAACATAGGAATGCGAAAAGTGCCACCATCCGACTGGCTCAGTATGTTCGACAGAGACGATCTCACCGATGACCTGCTGGTTAAGAAGGAGATCTCGAAGCGTGATATTGTGCGGTGAGTACCGTAGTACATGACCGATTGAGACGACTCTAGGTTGATGAGGTATCAAGGCTTGCGAGATAGATAGACAGTCGGACATGGACAATGCTAAGGGCTTCTCACACATGATATGTAGATTCAGAGGAGCCAGTGCATTGATGATAGGTGCATGTGTTTCGTCGAGTGTGCAAATAAAGACACCCGTCACTGCCATATGTGCTGTGTCTTGAGCATGGCTGCTAGCTCTTCGTGCTGTTTCCCATTCTACGAACTCTTGCCAGCCTGAGAAGGCCTGTCCTTCAACTGGCTTCTTACTGTTCCAGATATATGTTTGTCCAAAGTCTTGCAGCTTGAAGGCATCAGGCTCAGCTACAGCTGCAATAACGCCGTTCGTCGATACAGAGACAGCTCGAGCGTAAGCGTGGCCTCTCGAGCCTGCGCCAATGACGAGGAAACGAGGACGAGAAGGAGCCAACGATCCCATACTGAAGGCACGAAACTGATATGAACTCTCGAGTGCTTGGACTAGACAGCCTTACCTGGACTGTAACCTTGCAACAAGTATCAAGTTGCAAAGAACAACACAAGGCACCATGTGAGTGAATAGCACTATCGCAAGTAGCGATGTTGCATCCCACCAGGAATCGTGCAACATCAGGGCCAGGTTGCGATGCGACTGCGGCTGACATACGAAGAACGAATTGCAGTGCACCTGATTCGGCAATACCACTAGCCTCACTTTGAACCCATAGACTTGCCAGTAGGGAACAATTGAGCGCACTTGAAAATGAAGCAGATCGTTTGCGAAAATGCTTGCGGCATTTATCTTGAATTGACTATATCCAGATGCTCGATGAAATATCAGCAAATGCTACCAGAGCGCCATACTATTTTACAAAACAAATAACATATTAGATCTAGTCAACAAAAATCTGTGCACCAGCCTCTTCAGCAGCAGTGCTGTCTGCATACCACGTCTTGATTCTGTCGGCCATACCTGGACGTACTACAACGTCCATCTGGAATGGCAAAGGACCACCGATCAAGTTGGCTGTGAAATCGTAGCTTGGTGGTGGCACTTCCTTGCCACTGGCATCCTTGACTGGTTTCAAATGGAAGCAGTTCACGATTGTACCGCAAGCAACCAACAGTTCAGCCTCTGTAAGCTCGATACCTGGGCACATTCTTCGTCCCATGCCAAAGTGGTGAGAACCCATGAGTCTTGGGTGCTCGGTAAGTGGTTCCTTGTATGTTGGCCATTCCTTCTCCATCCATCTTTCTGGTCGGAAGTTCTCGCAGTCTGGGTAGACCTTCTCATCTCGTGCAAGTGCCAAATCGCAGGCGTGGATGATGGCGCCCTTTGGAATGTAGTAGCCGTTCCACTCGTCATCTTCTTCCAAAAGTCGTGGCACACCGAGTGGGACTGGTGGTCGCCATCTCAAAGTCTCTCTGATAACAGCTCGGAGGAGGACAAGGTTTGGTGAATCTGTAACTTCAATGACTCGGTCGTTGCCGACTACCCTTTCGATCTCTTCTCGAACCTTTTCTTGCCAGTCTTGATGCAGGACCATGGTCAGGAAGAAGGCATATAGAGGACCACCGATTGTGAAGATAGCGACAGTTACCAACATTCCAATAGCATAAGCAGCTTCGTGGTCATCGAAACCCCATGGTTTGTCTTCGATAGCCTTTCGCTCAAAGTATGTTCGTGCATAGCTGGCGGGAGCAGCAATGCCGAGTTCCATTTCTCTCTTAACCTGATCCATCAAACCTTTCCATAGCTTCTCTTCCTTCTGTCTTCGCTGTTTTACTGCACGAATAGAGGGATTCATCCATTCTGGCAGCTTGCCAAGGAGAGGAAGTAGATTGGTGATAGGACCTGAGGGAGAGATCTGGGGAATAAATTCGCCGGCATTCTTGCAGTGAGCAGCAGATGATGCTGGAGAACCATAACCCATACGTGCTGAAATTCGTCCGCAGTATCTATCAGTGAGAGCGAAATGGTCGGTTGGATCCATAAGCAGCTTGTAGACAAATCGCTTGACTTCGTGTGAGACAAAGCCATAGTACTGCTTGTTGTATGCAGCTGATAGGACAGTGTGAGCAAACTTTCGCTGCTGAACCCAGTGCTCGTCACGCTTCATTAGTGGAAGATATTGAGCCTGAGCATCGGAACCTGGAACAGCTGGCACTTCTGGTCGCGAAGAATAGATCTTGGCCTTCTTGATCAGGAAATCCTTGGCTAGTTCGAAGTTACCAATCCAAACGTGCATCTCGCCGCAAATCGTGGATGCGGCGATACCATTGTATTCAGGCTTCTCCAAGATCTTTCGCCACGCGAACCATGGACCATCTGGAGGAATATCGTGGACACGACCAAGCCATGGGAGCGTGCTGCGTGGACCGGGCATTCTCTTTAGTCCTTTAGGTGGTGCATCGTGAATGAAAAAGTAATGAAATATCTGCCATCCGACAGTCAAGGCAAAAATTGCAGTGCCAATGAACCACTTATATGAACCGATTGTGGTCAGGACAGTCTGCTGTTTCTGGAAAAGAGCGTCAGCATCTGAAACGTTGCTGCTGATGAAGTTGTTAAGTTGGGTCATGATGACCGATGGCTTGATTGAAGCCGCCATAGTGCTGTCGAAATGCTCAGCACGAACTACAAACCAGCTGCAGAAACGACTGAATATGCTGAAACAAAAAATGATAAGCAAAGATGCGACACAGAAGAAAAGGACATCATAAGAGAGAACCCCAGAACCATCCGATTTATTTTAGGGGTTGGAGCACTGCCTGACTGCAGCTCGTTACCGATTCGATGCAGGTCTCGTGTGGCCGACACCAAAAGGTATGGTGTCAGGCGGAGTGCAAGGTCGCTGGCACCTATCAGAGCCAAGCTTTTGTAGTGAGCCACAACGTTGTGGGCTTTTCTGGGCATACGAGGCCTCACGATTGGCGCATTCAGGCTTAGGGATGTCCGTCGAGCACTCGCAGGAGGCTTGCCCCTTGGCCTCCTAATTTCCACATGATAATGTGGTACCTGGGAACGATCGACGGGTCATGAAGAGCTTGTCTGTCAGCACCGGAAGGCGCTTTACCCGAAACAGTACTTGCCATCCTGCAATCGGCAGCCTCATCCAAACTTGGAGATGGGCGGAGCACGTCATGATGAGCCTCTTGATTCTTTTTCGTCACTCTTGATGGCGATGATCAGATGTGAAATGTCTAATGTTCATATTAGAAGTGCTGGATTGGATCCTTTGCGCAGGCGGCACAGTGTTTGTTCAGAATTAATGCTGACGAGAAGCGTGTTTGGGGTTCGATCTTTTGAGTTCTCGAATGAGGGTCGAATTTCCGCCACTGCGTCCAAGCCCTTTTGGGCTCGCTGAGGGCCTTGTTCCAAACACGGTCCGGCGCTAACAGAGCCTACCAATAGTGTCTCGTGCGATCATCAGACCCAAGACTTTAGCAATCTGGTTATCTCGTCTCTGGATCAGATACTCGTATATGGTTGTCCCTTCGTGACCGAAGCTGTACTAATGTATCACCTTGCGGTCTGCCAAAGCTCGTAAAGATGAGAGCCACCGGACAAAGACTTTCGTGCCTTCAAGCATTCCGACAACAAGTTATCGGAATACCTAGGTAGGGTAATAATTTAAATCTCGATGTTTTCATGCCAGCACTAAAATATCTCCTTATTCCTCGTTGTTGATGATATGGTATGTTCACGATATGGAGAAGATCATGATTTGGCATTCCATGGAAATAATTCGCCCTCACAGTTGTATTCACAACCTCTGCTACTTTTTCTCGTGATATTTCGTAGACCACACGACGGGAACATGCCTATACTTATTTAGCCTAAATGGTGCTAGGAACAATCAGAGCTGGATAGTACACTGCTACTAATTTGTCGAAAATGCCAAAACCACTGCAAATATGCTGACTTACTTCCTAACACATAGTAGTAGAGACAGACGACTTAAGAGAAAGGATAGGGTAGAGGCAAGATGGCAACAGGGTTTCTGAGAGTTCAGGGTGCTAAGGTGGTTGACCAGAATGGTACAGCAGTGCTTCTTCGGGGTGCAGCACTTGGAGGATGGATGAATATGGAAAACTTCATCACTGGATTCCCTGGACATGAGCACCAGCACAGAAGGTCAATGTTAAAAGTGCTCGGCAAGGAGAAATACGAGTTCTTCTTCGACAAGTGGCTCGAATACCACGTTGGTGAAGAGGACATCCAATTCTTTGCCAGTCTGAAACTCAACTGTATCCGAATACCATTTAATTACCGCCACTTTGAAGATGACATGAATCCCAGAGTGCTGAAGGAAAGTGGTTTCAAGCATCTGGACCGAGTTATCAACCTATGTGCCAAATATCAGATCTACACTATACTTGACATGCATACAGCTCCTGGTGGTCAGAACGTCGACTGGCACTCTGACAATCCTAGCAATTATGCTGCGTTCTGGGACCACAAAGACCACCAAGACAGAACGATCTGGCTCTGGGAGCAAATTGCTGCGAGATACAAGGACAATATCTGGGTCGCTGGCTACAATCCTATCAACGAGCCGACTGACCCGGAACACGTCAGACTGCCCGCGTTCTATAGACGATTTGAACCAGCAATCAGAAAAGTAGATTCAAACCATATCCTGTGGCTTGATGGCAATACCTTTGCGATCGAGTGGATTGGTTTCGAAGAAATCATCAACGATCTGCCAAATTGTGTTTACGCTCTGCATGACTACTCCATGATGGGCTTCCCAACAGGAGAAAGGTATACTAGGACCGAAGAACAAAATGACAAACTTGAACGACAATTCCTGCGAAAAGCCGAATTCATGAGAAAGCACAATCTTCCTGCCTGGAACGGTGAGTTTGGACCAGTATACGAACCTGAAGCGACACCAAATGCTGGCGAGATCAACCAGGCACGATGCCAAATGCTCGGCCAGCAACTAGCGATCTACGACAAGTATCAGATCCCGTGGAGCATTTGGCTCTACAAGGATATAGGCGTACAAGGCATGGTACATACAAGCTCAAACTCGAAGTGGAATCAGCTTATAAATCCGATACTGGAAAAGAAGAAGAAGTACAAGCTGGATGCTTGGGGAGTGCATAACTCAGAAGAAGCTGAATCTGCGCTGAACCCGCTGGTGAAATGGATCGATGAGATATGTCCTCAAGCGAAGCAGGCTTATCCAGGGCCTTGGCAGACTGAAAGGCATCTGCTAAGGGCAGTGTTTCATACGTTTCTGAGCGAACAATTCTCCGATGAGTTTGCTGAGTTGTTCAGAGGTAAGGGTGTCAAAGAGCTTGACGAATTAGCTCACAGCTTCCACTTTTCAAAGTGCGTTCAGCGCGACTATCTGAATAAAGTCTTACAAGCGCATGCCCCAGCATAGGTAAGCAGAAGTTAAGTCTGAATCTATACTTTTCCGATCTTTCGTAGATTGTTATAACTTTTGTACGTAAAATTATCTAGTGAGCGGCCACTGCATCCCTCTGTTCGAGATATGTCTTTCTGTGTTGATTGACGTCGGTGTCCTGTCCTCTGTTGAGCGGCGTCCACTTTGGCTCGTCCTTGAACAGCCGCACAGCCTTGATGTAATTGTTGTCATCTGTGGTAAAGCGGTGGTAGATACCGGCAGGAAGAATGAGTAAGTCATCCTTCTCGAGCCTGACTCTGATCCAGTCGTCGCCCTCATTTCTGACATCGAAGTAGCCTGCGCCATCTCGAATGTATCTGATCTCTTCGTCCTCGTGCAGATGCTCGTGGAAGAACATCTTCACCTTCGACTCGTAAACATCTCCCATAGCCTGCGCTGACACAGTGATTTCATCTCTGTTCTTGTAGTCACGCTCTTTTGCTAGCTGATCGACTGTTGATACTTCTGGATGGTGGGAGTAAAGTACACCGAGTGACTTCAATGTGGACTCGGGAACAGGACGACCAGAGTCATGAGGAAGTCGCTGGTCGGCCTAGAGGTGGACGTTAGTCGGATGTCCTCTTCCACTAAAATGCGGTACGTTGTTACCTACGTCTGAGTTGTCGTAGTAGTATGCCTTCATTTTGTCTTCTTGTCGTTGAGAAAAATGTGTAGCATAAATTGTAGAGATCTAGACTCTGATATATTGAGGTCTTTTGCGATTGACGTAGTGGTTTAGGCGTGCTCGATCCCCGCAGGCTCAATGGCGCAACCTATTCCATGCCTGAAGAGCCGCAAGGACCAATCACAATTTTCCATGCTGACAAAAAGGGTCTGAACTCGGTCACGTTTTGCTCGGGTTGTGGTCAGCTTCAGTGCAAAGGACAAAGATAAACTTTGAGAGTCAAACGTGGTCGCTCAATAGTAGCGTATGCCTCGCAGGAATTGACGATTCGAGCCTAGGCTGGCAAAGCACCTGGTAACTTGAATTCCTGATCGTCCATGATCGCTTCCGAATTCCGTCTCTGAGCTGGTGCTCTCATCCTCAAGCCTTTGATCAGCGCTTCTGCTTCGGTCTGGGACGGAAAACTATCTCTTCGGCGGTCTGCCAGAAGCTGGGGCTGATGCGACCGTTCTCCATCTTTGCTCAGCGGCCTATCGTCTTCCTGTCCTTCTCTGACCCGTGTCTTTCCCATACGTGGCCAAAGTCCTGGTAGAGGCACAACTTGCACTCGTGGCTCAACCACACGTTCCTCGAACCAGGCTTGTATCCTAGATTCTACAAGTTGAGCTACTTTCGGGACATCTTGTAGACGTGAACGGGATCCAATCAGACTTTTCACTGAGAGATCAAGCCTATAGTCTGGCAAAAACGAGAATGCCAGGTTCGTCTTGGGCTTGCTGGTCGATTCGCCATCCTGATGTAGTGGGCTATCTGCCGTAGCAGGAACAAAACTGATCGAAAGAGTGCCTGAGAACCTCACCAATGATACTGTTAACGCGACTGGCAGTATCGCCGATGCAGGTTTCGGATAATTCAGTATTAATGAGGTCTCAATGCCTAGTGTGAGGTTGTCATCGGAGAGATCAACATCAACTAAGGCTTGCAAGCGGCCATCTAGAGCTGACCCTGATTCGTCTTCAAGGGCTGTCACCCGAACATTACTGAATATAGGGAACTCTTCACCAATAGATATTTCGGTGATGGTGATCTCGTCTATCCAAGATGGCCTTTTGTCAGGATTGTTGATTGCATCGGATAAGCTGGCAAGAACGGACGGGCGATCTGCATTTGGGTCTCGTAACGTATATGCAGTCTGCCTGTATTCAGCTATTGTCTGTGCTATCAGCACATTGAACCAATCCAAGCTCTCAGGCTGATGTGTATTGTGGTTGATTCTTCCATGTCCTTTATTGCTAGGAATGTGGTAGTAGGTCTTCTTCAGAATTGAGGTTGTGTCTGTAGCACTTGTTGGCACTGCTCGAAGCACATTGTTCGAGCTGGCTTTCTTCCTCAACGAATTGGCAGGGGTATTTCGTGGGCTCAACCCATGGAAAGATGTGGTTCGGATATGCTTCGAGGTTCGGTTAGTAGACGAAGAACGTGAAGGAGCTTCACCGAATATGAAGAACTTTATAAAGGCACCGATCAGAAGTACAACAGACAATTGTCCAATTAGCAAGCCTTGCGTGAACGTCAAGGGCATCCCGAACAGAGCTCGCTACCACTAATGCACCAGGTACGTACAGCAATGTACTACGTACAATGCAAGCACCTCTTTCACAAATTATTGCTTCTGTCAATGCCACTCAGTGGAGAGACGAACAAGCAATACCTTCTCATCAATGTTTCTAGTCTGGTCTGATATAGCGAGTCGAGCAAGTCAGATTATGTGCTTATATTATGCTCGCCAAATTCAAAGTACCAGAAAAGTGAGGCAGGTGCGAGATGTTCGCAGGAAGCTGTGACTGAACGACGACATCAAAATCGCATGCTCAGACGGTCAGCGTTCTAGGGTGTATCCAGGCCCGACCGCCTAAGCCTACGGGCTTGTTTCCGCCAATATGATGCCCGAAGCTCTCTAAGGCCTGTATCTAGAGGTCTTCTTGGACGATCGGTTGAAGGTTTCCCGACTTTTCTTGCGAAGCTTATTGAGCTTCAAAGTCATCCACGTCAGATCGTAAGAGAATGCATATAATGTGGCTGCTTGATGTCCCCCGGCCTGCGCTTGAAGCACCGGCTTGTAACGCGCATTTACCATCGGGACGCGTGATCGTACCATAACGGCATGACAGATAGTGCACCGCTTCTCTCATGCGAACAGTGCAAAAGACGCAAGACTAAATGTGACAAGGGAAGCCCTTGTTCATCATGTATAGCTACTGGTTTCGAATGCCGACCTGTTCAACGAGCACGTCTACCAAGAGGTCGAACAGGCAAAGTCAAGAAACGCAACTCAGCCCTGGAAGACAAGGTAGCGAAACTTGAAGGTCTCTTGCACAGGATAGAAGCTCAGGTCAAAGAAGACGAAAATGATGCTTCTCAGAATGGCGTGAACAATGCTATGCCAGCAGTAACAGCGTCATCTGTACCGAACGGTCACAATAGAGTTGAGCAGTTGGTTGCCAAGGACTTCTGGCTTGCTCTTTCCAATGAGGTAAGCTCAGACTGCATCTTTCTGTTACAGTGGATTGCATTATAGTTTCCTTCTAGCTTGAATCGACCAGTCTTGACAAGCGAACTGATGTTTACATCAGAAAGCTGATTGACTATAGATCTTCGGACTTCGCGAGACGATCGAGGCCTCCGACGAAGAAGAGAACATTGCGGCACCGAACAAGCTTGCATCTCATGTCAGGGGCGACTGTAGGCAGTCCAACTCTTCCGTGTTGTTCGCGCTTTCTGGGTACCCCGAAGCACAAAGTCTACCTTCGTCCATTCGTGAGACAGTTTTCGAGGCATACAAGCAACGTGTCGATCTACTCTTTAAGGTGATGCATTGGCCTAGCTTTGCAGGTCAGCTTCAGTTACCAGACAACGCAAAACCTTTAGCTTTACTGGCCCTCGAAAACGCAGTGTTTTTCATGGGGCTTTGTTCCATAGATCAGAGCTTTTGCGACGAGCAGCAGCTAGGTAACAGGATCAACTTGCTGCAATATGCTCGGCAAAAGGCAGAGTGTTATTTGCAGGCTGCGCACTTACTTACCACAACCAATTATACAGTCCTGCAGGCTTTCGTCCTGTACCTGATGGCCATACGTTGCTGCGGAGATGCTGCAGAGACGTGGTCCTTGCTTGCGCTTGCAATACGCATCGCTGATACGTGCGGCGTGCGTCCGACAGAGACCTCAGAAAAGCTTTCGTCATTCGAGTTGGAACAACGTCGAAGACTGTGGTTTTCTATAGGACTGCTTGACTCTCAAGTTTCATTTGGTCGAGGCAGTCTGCCTCTACTAAGTCGCAAGGATCTCATAAATCCTCCTGCAAATGTCAATGATTCAGAAATTACTGGCGATAATATTGAAAAGAGGTCGTACAGCAGTTTTACGGATATGTCGTTCTCTCACCTTTGTCATGGTGTGATGATTGGTCAGCGCAAACTCGCCGATCCTTCTTTCACAAAATGGGAAAACCGCCTAGATATTATTGCTCATTTTGAGGACTTTGTGGGACAAAATTTCATGCAATTCGAATTCTCGAACGATCCATTACAAAGATATGTTGCCAACTGTGCTAAGGACATGATTTCATCTATGCATCTGCTGCTTCGAAGGCCACCATACAAGCAGCATGGAAACAGCGTCCCAGCTAGCGATGACTTCGATGTTATGGGCATGGCTTGTAGAGTGGTGCAAAGTGGACTGTTCAAAGCAAAACATACGGAATTTGCTCCGTATAGATGGTGGATGTGGCCAAAATGGTATGCCCTATCGATCTTACTAGTGGAACTTCTCAACGCAAGACATGGCGAAGCACGAGAGAGGGCATACGGCATTGCAAAGGAGAGTTTCCAAGACTACGCACAATCGGCCTCAGATGCCAACTCAGCACTTCTCTGGAAGCCTGTTGTAAAACTCATGCGGCTTGTCGATAATTTGGTGCGCAGCAAAGTA
>JAKLMI010000139.1:0-37220 GCA_022813495.1 Pasadenomyces melaninifex
TTTTACAAATCGACTATATCCTCTTTCCTGTCAATGTCGATTTCGAGATCCTACCAGGCATCATGGCAGATACTCAAAATGGACCTGTTGTGACGTTCAAAAAGAGAACAAGTAAAGCCACCGCCAGGAAACGCCCTGCGACGCCGCCGTCTGGCTCAGAATCGGGTTCGGACTTCACATCGTCAGAGGATGAGAACGGACAACAGATCAAGCGGAGGAAGAAAAACGCTGGCGCTGTTGTAGCATCTACAGTGGCTACTGTGAGACACGCTCCTGCGACTGTAGCAGACACGAACGCAGCTGCAGTGGTTAGGCAGTCAAATGCTGAGAATGCCACCAGGCGATCCAATTGGTACGATGACGAACATGATAAACAGCATATAAATGAATCTCTTGTGCCTCCTAAAGAAGTGACTGATGGGAATTACAAAGGCACCGCCAACTATCAGTCATTCATCAAACAGAACCCAGATAGACAGTCAAATGTTGGTCCTCAAAAGTTGAACTCCAATGTCAGAACAATAACAGTCACTGACTTTGCGCCCGATGTTTGCAAAGACTATAAGCAGACGGGATTCTGCGGCTTCGGCGACTCGTGCAAGTTTCTGCACGCAAGAGAAGATTACAAGCAGGGTTGGCAGTTGGACAGAGACTGGGAAATAAACACCAAAGGCAAAAAGTTAACAGGTCGTACAGTAGCTTCAGCGGATAAGGCCAAAGATAATGAATTTGATGAAGACGACGCAAAGCTGCTAGAAAGCATACCTTTCGCTTGTATCATCTGCAAGAAACCGTACAATAACCCGATCGTCACAAAATGCAATCACTATTTTTGCGAAGCTTGTGCCTTGAAACGATATAGGAAAGACCCTTCTTGTGCTAATTGTGGTGCCGGCACTGGAGGGGTATTCAACGTTGCAAAGAAACTCAGTCGTCTGCTGGAAAAAAAGCGAGAAAGGCGGAAACAGACAAGAGAAAAAGCAATTGAGAACGGCGAGAACGTGCCGGATGAAGAGCCAGAAGTAGCGCCTGTCTGAAGCAAGTTTACGCAAAGATTTATATTATTAATACAGGACTTGTAGATTGGCACCTCCCAGAAGTGGTATGACCACTCAACCACAGATACAAAGATATCACTGACTTAATGCTATCAAAACGCCCCCAAATGCAATCCCAGGCAACAATAATGAGAGAACGCACTTTTCAGCAAGGGCGATGGTAAACATCAATTGTGATTGCCATATTGGCATTCTGTTGCAATTGAGGAGACTGCCCAAACGCCATCAGTGCCAGCTTGGTCAACTGGCCATGTTTGTTTGCGATCCTCAGATGTTGGTTGAGTGCTTCAGTCCAGCTGAGCACTAGTGATAAGATCTTTAGTAGTGTCTGTAAGTGGTGTAGGCACGTGTGCCACAGTGTGGTTCATCATCTGTGACGTCTATGACAGAGTCATCGAAATCAGGAGATGGCGACCGAGCACGAGGGTTGTATGTCTGCCATGATGGTCGTCTGCCGCGTCTTGGTGGACTTGGTGGTGACGGAGATCTATAGCGCGATCGTCGAGGGGCATCATCACTGTCTGAATCGTTGAGGCGTGTTGATCGAGCAAACCGAGAGGAGAAGTTGTGTTCCGGCTCGGATTCAGAGCCTGAAGAAGGCCTGCGGTGTGAAGAAGGCTGTGCACGACGTCTAGGTGGCGGGCTTGGAGACGGACTAGGTGACCTATAACGACTGTATGTAGGTCTTGAGGTGGGACGTGAGCGTTGCTGTCGTCGACAAGTAGTGGTTCGTCGATGGCGAGGTGGGCTTGGTGCACGTGCGTTGTCCGATGATTCATCAGATGAAGTTGGGACATATACGAGCGACGATCGTCGTCGACATGTTGTTTGTGGAGCTCGGCGACATGTTGGTTGAGCAGTCCGTCGACACGTACGTTGAGCTGGTCGTCGATATGAGGAGTGGCAGTCTGAGTCACTGCTACTGCCACTGCTATCAGTGGGAACGTAGACGTAGTGAGTCATCTTTGACGATTGTAATAATTGTAGATGTATTAGATGAGGGAGAGCTGAAGTGGTGTTCTTTTTAATGTTGAAACTGTAAGCGTAAGCTTTTCGTGTCCTGGTGATCGTGGCCACTCCGAGTGATGCTGCTGCATCCTTATAGCCAAGAGCTGCAAGATACGACGATACCAAACAAGGGAATTGTAGCGCATTGTTGAGATCTCGCTCGTTGTCATCAGCCCAATACTACAAAAAGTCCTCGAACAATACGGTGAATCGACCATTGTGCAACAATGCACCGCTCCCATGATGGACAACGAAGACAGGTTCTGCCAAGTACTGTCAGGCAGAGACCTGGGTTTCATACTGGAGGAGCTGATTGATGATGATAGTTCAACCGGCGACGACCTGCGTCTGCATTGCCGCTCGAGCTTGCATGTACTCGGCATCAGCATCCACAGCTTGTTGTGCTTGCCTTCTGACACCAAATTTGGCTGGCTGGTCCGTATCCACAATTAAGAGTCCATCTTGTGCTCGACCCATCACGTCCCAAATGTTTATTTGCACATTCTCGGCCGTATTGGTCTTCTTCATGCCCATTACAGTGCTACTGCCTGCATACTTGACCTGCCCTATCCGCGGTGCCTCGCCTTCTTCGCCTGTTCGATTGGCGATTACCACTACGACCTCGTTCTCAGATCCACCTGCTTCGACCAAAGGTCTGAAACGTTCGATCCAGTAGCTGAGAGTGTCCATATCTGGTCGTATTGCTTCATCAAGCAATTCTTGGGACGATAACCTGGTGAGCCAGGCACAGCTGAGTACGACCAATTGTGCCTTTGCCGTCCTGCAATGATTAGCAAATTCATAAGCTGTCCACGGTGCTTCGAATTTATATGGGTTAATATCCATACAGATACCGGCAGCAGCTTTGACACGTTTATTCATGTTTCCTACAGGCAGAACACCCGAGTAAAAGGAAGTGCCCTCTTTCGCCCAAGTCTCATCGGTATAGTATAAGAAATGCTTCCTGTGATGTGCCACGACCTGCCCCTCGGCATTAACAAAGACCAGAGAGTTGTAGGCTATTGTGTTTTCATCAGCAACAATCTTTGCATCGTACGCAGTGTTCCAATTGCCGCCCCCATCAGCACCCGGGCTTGCTGGGGTAGCAGCTTCTGGGTAGCCAACAGCAACGGTGCATTTCAGCCTGGTAGCTGTTCGAATTGCCCAACGGGTTGATGGTCCATCAGCGGTTGGCTCAAGGTACGGCGCTATCGCGGCTAAGGTCGGATGATTGTAGCCAGTGAAGGCAAGCTCTGGTAGAACAAGCAAATCTAGATTGCTGAGTGTGCCGGATCTCTCTTCTCGCATCAAAAGAGATTCTGCACGTGAAAAGTTAGCGGCAATGCCAACATTGTTCTGCGATGTCGTGGCTACTGGCAGAATCGGCGAGTATTGCAAGATAGCGATCCTCATATTGCACGAAATTTTTAGGATGTGCCACCTAGCTGTGTGAGACTTGCGAGACGAATTCTGTTCTTCAGCTTTGATCAGAGACAATCATATCGCAAGATTTAAGCCATTGAGACAGAACAATCGCGAAACTCGTGCAGGCATACAGACTGTGTACTTGATCAGGATATCATGGTTCAGCGTTATAGTCAATCGCAAATAGCATAAGTCATGGTCTGTATGTATATATATATATATATATATATATCTGAAAGTCGTTGTCAGTTACGACATATAGTCGTTCATGCAAATCGCAAGCTCATGAAAGATGCCTTACAGATGCAAGCCTGAGGAATAAAGGTGGCATAATGATGCCTTAAGCTTGAGTGACATCAAATAACAATGCCATGCAGTTGCAATTGCATACTGGTCGTGATGCAATAGAGATGATACGTATAGCGTCTTCGAGCAGTGACGCATCTGCATATCTGCTCCGAATAACAGATTCTGGTTTTCTGCAAGAGCTTATATCCTCACTTACCTTCCCCGTGCATGACATGAGCTTATCGTGATTGAATAGGCAAGAGATGGCTTCCTACTTATCATCCTATTTTGGTGGAGGTAGCTCCAACAATCAAGTCCCGCAGTACGGTCAGTACCAACCGCACTATCAGCAGTACCAGCAGACTCAGCAGCAACCGCAGTCAGGTTCAACCTGGTCTGGTACCTTCTCTTCACGTATCGGCGCAATCAAGAAGGCATTGACACGAGATAATGAAGAGGATGATCCGGACAATGAGGACTCTTCACACGTCTCAAATGTTCTGCGCGCATACTATACTGAAAAAGGTCGGCCTTTTCCTGAGTGGCTTCCTCCCGACCCCAAGAAACCTCCGGTCGCAACTGTCGTTCAGCCGCAATATTCACAATATGGCAGTCTTGGTGGCCAATATGGCACAAATACTGCGGCGCCGCACAGTCGAGGTTATTCGGGTGGCAGAGGAGGTGGTCTGAGCGACTTGTGGGACGCAAATCCTGGGCTCGGTCAATCACAAGCGCAAAGCCTGAGAGCTCCACGCCCAAGTCCTCAAGCATTGCGATCGTTCGACTCTTCTTCGTCCCATCAAAGTGGACAAGACTCTTATTCAGCACAAGTTAGGCCATTACCAAGCCAGCGAGCTGGAAGTTATCAGAATCTACAAGTTGCGCCTGCACAGAGCTCTGGTGGCAATCCAAGAGATCGTCTCCGTGCAAGACTGCAGGGCAGCGGTAGCGGTCGAAGCAGTCCCGGAAATGTTTCGCATGTGTCACATACGAGCAATGGCTCACCTAGTGTATCAGTTTCTCAACCATGGACAAATGATGGTAGTTCGCGAGGCTCTAGCGGTGGTCATGATGTGGCTTCTGGCCATGGGAGTCCGTCATATCAGCAGCGATCGTCGAAGTATCGATGATCGATCTGATAACCATTATTCACAATTCTTATCATCGTTCAAATCTCGAACTCATTTTAGATCGAAAATGCCCAATTCGGACATTGGTTGTCCGTTTTGGGGCGAGGACTTAGTCAGCGCCAAATTCTGAACACCTGCATCATAGCAGCACAATTTCGGTCCTGCAGCTCCGGTAAGGCGCGTCCAACTGAGTTGGGTTCCGTTGAATGAGCAGCTTTGCAAAACCCATGAGTATCTGGAAAATCAATTGAATTTTCAGTATTACTATGCATAAGCTAGCCGACGATGTTTTGACTGTCGGAGAGCTAAATTGGCGCGGCGCATAAACCTTCATATCCATAAGTCATCAATCGAAGAACATGGTAAAACACTGATGTTCGGGTTGACTAGGGACTTTATGGCAACCATGAAGCTGCATGGACTCATACAGGGAAGCAGTCAGACCCAGATCGATTTGCCAGGCTTGCCTGTGGACACCCGGTGAGCACTCTGCCAATAACGTCTGCCTTGGACCCACCACGACTGCCCGATAGGGACGAGACTGCACCATCTTTATCTCGCTCCGCCTCGACATCCCATGCCTATTTCGTCCATTCGCTGACGCCCAGCACGTCACCTTGGCAATTGCTTACATGAGAGGATAGCCACAATGCATTTCGATTCTGGAATAATCATCAAACCTAGAGGCTCTGTTGCTACGACGTCTTACCTTGGACAGCTAGGCGTGATTGGCTGTGACCACCGCATCTTTTGCCCGCCACATCTGATATGGCAACTGCATCTTGCACCTTTTACACAGTAGCTCGAAATCGTGGGCAAGTTCCACTTCAAAAAGCTCGAACAGCCCCGTTTGTTCTATTTCACGTGGTATTGTCCACCTCACAGAAAATGGGTTCATGCAGCCCAAGCGCCAGCCTATTCAAAGAATCATAATTTGCTTATGTCTGCTACGGTCAATACTATGCTCGACTAATATGGCCCGCAGATTCGCAGCTCGTCGGATCCCATCTCCATCTGCATCGCGTTAGCTATACACTAGGTAATCTCGATTTCTTCACTTAGATGCACGATTATAGCGAGGCTCGTCTTGGTCCTGCTTGTCGATTAAGACCATCTCCACTTATGGTCATCGCCAAAGCTCGTACCACCCTTGTTCGTTGTTACAAACTCTGCATCTTCCACTCTTTTAGTGTTGCAGTGTCGTTGCGCCTTCACCCCTTCTTAGGGGTTCACTGAACCAACTACTCACTGGTGAAAAGAACGATTGACGCAATCTCTCTCAAAGGCGTCCAACGGTACGACCCATTTCCGAGAGGCTCGTTCCTGACTCAGACCGCTTGAGGATTCTTAAGCTTAACATCGTATCAGACCGGCAATCTGTATATATATCGAGAACGCATCACTGTGGGAGAGGTTTGAAGTCCTTCGACAAGAGAGCTCGCTAGAGTGCCACAACAGAAATCGAATACCAAGAAGCAAGCCAAGTCAAGCTATCTCATTTCCAGAGCAAATTCACGAGTTACACGTTACAGCACATACAGGTCAACACAGCATGTCACGCCACCATACTTCTTCAGGTGGTCGGAGCGTACAGCAATATCAACTCATGTCATCGGAATCGCCAGCTGATCAAGCACGATCCCTGAGCCAAGTCAGTCCCGGATTCATTTTTGTAATATTTCCTTTGTCTTGCGTTGCTTTGCCACCAACTCCAATCTTGCCCAATTCCTTTCATATGTCCATCCGGCGTTGTACTTTCTAGTAGTTCTCGGACTTTGAAGCCCTTGTGTCATGATTCTGGATATCACCTTCACAGAACAGCAGCTAATTTGCACATAGAACAACAAGGATCAGCTAATAAACTCGCTACGAACACATCGGATCAACACGATAACTGAGCTGCGACGAATCGAAAAGATATTTGCTTATCTAGACTCGGAGGAGGTGACCGAACCCATGACATCTGCTTGGGCGCATTATGTCAACTCCAACAATTTACTCAATGAACTTCGTGCGTTAACTAGAAGGATCCCATTTAGCTCGGAATGTTTAGACGAAGCAAAGGCACAGGTCGTGGCTGATCCTGCAAGTGTACGAAGTTGGAATTACTGTTGGCTTGTGCTTGTGAAAATCGAGAAAGAGTAAGATTACTGTGCTAGAACTGCCGATTCATTGTACTAATAATCTCCTAGGAGCTTGATACTCAAACACGCCAGAACATTGGCCTCGAGACGCAGCACATGGGGCGATAGGCAGCCGACTGCGGATGATGCTCGAAAATTCATCAGTGCGACGGTAGGCGAATGGACAGCTGCAGTACGTCAACTCCTGAAGCATTGGGATAGTCCTCCAAGCACTACTGGCAACTAGACCCCGAACAAATGCAGAGAAGCATTATCGCAACCATTAGCTTAAAGTCTAGGCATTCGATTCAACGAATCTGCATGGTCCAGGTCATTGATTATGCTTCTACAACGGATCCACTCAACAACTCGAGTCTTGGAGACGCATAGCAGGGGTGCATCCTGACAGGAGATGCTGTCACCATCGGCGCGCTCGTTTTCGTTCAGCAAGATCGTCATCGCTGCTTGCAGGACTAAAGCATAAGGACAGGCGTGCTACCTGAGACCACGCAAGGCCTTTTTAGCTGAAGAGAACCAGCAGGTTCAATACCTTCATCGCAGTGTGAAGAGTGTGTAGTTCTCATTACTACCAGTTCACTTTCCTTCTGTTTCAGAAGGTCGTGTAGCAAGTATGGTATAATAAGAGAAATGAGGACAATGGAAAAGGATGTCAACGTTATAGAGACAGTCAGTTGGCTGGCCAAGGTTGATACGACACCTGGTGTATTTTCGTGACACTGTATACATCCATGGTTGCGAATCTCCGATACCTGTATTGCCTGCGGACGCCCTTCCTGCTCTCAGATCGTGCTGACATGTACTACCGGCAAAGGACATAGGCATCCGATAGACGTGGAATACAGTGGAGATAAAGACGGGAAGGGAAGGTTAGACCGCACTCTGGAGACATCGACGGCGTTGACACTGGACCTCCGCATCATGCATCAGTCCCAAGTCTTGAACGATAGGGCTGGATGGATATTAGTGCGCGAATGAGCCAACTGTGGACCTGAAAGAAACATTCGTTTCAGCCCGTCCCAATAACCAAGTCCGTCGACAAGCTTATAGACCAGCTCCATTTTGGGATCCTGGGTTGGTGGAGGCGGTGAAGGCCTCTTGCTGCTGTCTACCTCATAGGCGATCTCGAAGATGTGTAGGGAATGCATGAAGCTTCCAGACCGGCGGCTTGCAGACGACCTTTTGCAGCCGAGATGGCTTCTGTCACAGACAGCGCCACGGATTGCAACGGGGATGACGTCCATGCAGATTTGCTCGTCTGCGGTGTTCTTGGTCAGCACGGGAGAAGCTGGCAATTTCCGATTACTGCTTATCAATATAGCATGCCTGTGCCAAATGCAATAAGCTTTCCTTTCTGCAGCTTTGCGACGACTGTGATCGCTCAACCTCTCTAATCTACCGCGCACATCATGGTGTATAGCGGCAATCAACGTATGGTGAAGTCTTGCCACCTCCAACGAGTGCTCGAAAGCAATAAGCTGCTTGTGCTTCGCACTCTGAGCCACGGCGTCATGGCTTCCAGTTCGGCTAATATCACAAGATTGGTAAAAGCGATAGCATCTTCAATTCGGTGGCAACCTGATGGAGCTCGATGCTAGGTTGCAGCTGGCGCCGGAGCAGTCCCGATAAGCCGAATTGAAGTCTAATCAAGGCGAATGAGACGGTCCCTCATAGAAAGAAAGAAAAGGGAGAGATCTCATGCTCGGTCATGAACAGCCCAGAGGCGTCGTTTGTCTGAGTACTTTTGATGCAGGATGCAATGGCTTCTCATCGATCATTACCCACGTCAATGTAAAAGGCTCCATGAAGGCATCAATGACAAGAGCGGCAGTGCCAACAAACGACGTGATAGGGCTAGATCCGAACTCGACAGGTATGAAGCAGAAGTCCTAGCGCATGCCTTGCCTTACAATCACATAAACAATATCTGGAGCTTCCAATCCAGGAAGCGTTTGCTCCTTTCGAGCAGGCGTCAAACACTGGCGCAGGCCAATTCAGACATCGGAATCTGCGATTAGTGGGTCGCGGTAAGTACACAGACTTTTGGTGCCGTGGCAAAAGTTCAGTGTAACAACTGTCTCTTCCCAGGCACACTATACACACGAGAACGACGAACCTGCAGCTCTCTTTGTCGTAGCCATGTGCTGCTGAGATGCCTTGACAAATCACATGCTCGTTGGCACCAGCTAATGATAGAGCGTGCATCTCAAATTGCCAGAAACGGTTCTCGGTCAAACCGTTGAGGCAAGATTGTGCATCTGCGAGGTAACACGAATCCAGGACATGAAGGTGCAATAGCGGATCATTCAACCTTGTGGTCCAAATGGTCAGTTCTGCTTCTGGTACAGTCGGTTATACGATGTGAAGACGCTGTGGCCTGCTGCGCAGGACTGAGCTCAAAAAGATTACAATCCGAAGTCCATCACTAGCTCGACCAGGGAGAAATATCATCGAGATCTCGCAGCAGGCCGAGATCTGCCCATTGAAGGTCTGCTGGAATATTCAATCAAATCTGTGCTAATACCGGAAAGGTGAGTAGGTTGAGCAAGTGTCGATATCACCAAACACAACCATCCAAATTCTGATGACCAATCTTCTCATACTTTGCGCCGGGATTGTCCATGCGCGCAAGTCCGCAGACTCGCAGAGCACATCGCGTTCGTCAAGACCGTGGCAAACGTCCAGCATTAGTGGTGTCATCATGTTGTCTTGCAAAAGATGAGGGAATAACAATGTCGTCGAGACCGTCGGCATTGGTTCAACCGAATGCGCAAATAGGGGTTCGATGACAAAGCGGAGTTAGGGCTATAATCGACGTCATTCGAATTTGAAGTGGTAGCATTGATGCCTTGCCATTCGTTCCGCTACGACAAGCTGCCGAGGCTTTTACCCAAGCTGAATGTTGAGCTGACAAAGCCCGCTCCGGGGGTGATTCGCTCTCATTTCGCATTCGTGACAAATCTGTGGCCAGCAAGAAGGCACACTTCCAGCTATTCGTCACTATTATTTCACTCGGTCAATGCGTGGACACGTTCATGCGTTGTGAACATTGCCACCGCGATATTCTCCCTCCGCTGGCTTAGGCCTCCATTGACAGTAGTGCGGGATACCTCAAAACGACACACAGCCGTATTGCCAAGATGTCCTCAGCGCAGACTAAATTTACATCACAGCCGCCGGCCCAAACATACGCGAAGGTTGTGTTCCCACAAGCTCACACTCTTCTCATTATCTTCAATAGAGCACGTCACCTCAATTCTATTCCGACTTCCGTTCATCATGATCTGCAAGCTCTCCTGAACTGGTACGACAATGAGCCTAGCCTGCGCGTCTGTATAGTCACAGGCGCTGGACGTGCTTTCTGCGCAGGAGCAGATCTGAAGGAATGGAATGAGCACAACAAGGCACGACTGTCTGGTGCACCACCAATTAGACGTGAAATGCCATCTGGGGGCTTCGCAGCTTTGAGCAGAAGAAGTGGTAAAAAGCCGGTAATTGGGGCAGTGAACGGGGTGGCATTTGGTGGTGGAATGGAGGCAGTGACCAACTTAGATCTAGTCGTTGCTAGTAAATCTGCTAAGTTTAGCCTGCCAGAGGTTAAGAGAGGCGTGGTGGCCGCTGCTGGTGCACTACCAAGACTTTGTCGTTTGATCGGTCGAGTTCGTGCTATGGATATGGCTTTGACCGGCCGTCCTGTTTCTGCTCGCGAAGCTTCTGAATGGGGTATCGTGAATGCTGTTGTGGATGACCATGATGACCCGTTATCAGAAGACGTGGACAAGATTCTGCAGAGGCCTGTTGTTGTGAAAGCACTTCAGGTGGCCAAAGATATCTGTGCTAACAGCCCTGACAGTGTGATAATCACCCGAGCTGGAGTTAATGCTGGATGGGAGGATGCTAGTGTTGAAAATGCAACCAGAGTGCAAGCACTGTTGTATGGTGAGAAGTTAGCAGCTGGTGAGAATATCCATGAAGGCGTGAAGGCTTTCGTCGAGAAGCGCGATCCTAGTTGGGTACCAAGCAAGCTCTGATACATTCATACTCGAAATTACAGCTATCGGCTTAGGTTTCGTGTTTTTCGTGAACAGCAGATGGCAATATCCACTTTCCGATCATCGCAGAATCAATTGGTTCGCGAGGGCATGGAGTGTGTTGCTCGAAAAGAACCATCGAAGGACAGCGGCCTAGGCCTAGATGATAGGACTTGTCCTTAGTAGGATCGTTAGCGTGTGCTATAGCTTTCCACAGTTTGTCGAAATCGATACGTGCATCAGGTTGCTCTAGACGATCTACCACAGTCAATTTGTACCAATCCACGAGTTCACCAGCTTTGAATATTCCAGATGCAATCGATTGGTAATGATCGAGCCATCTTTTCAATCGTTCTGCTGCTTCATGAGCTCGAATGTTCCAGTTTGGATATTGCCCAAAAATGGAGCAGCCTGTTGTACATATATGCTCTGTGAAGGTGTCCGAGGCTGGTAGCAGCCGTGTTAGTTCATCCAGTGTCGCACGAGCACCAGCGTAATTGCCTAATCGATAACGACATCCCGCTAGCGCAAAAAGACGACTAAGGTTGTGTACAGATGTATGACCAAAATGTGAAGGCAGGTCTGAATAGTCTTCATATAGGATCCTTTCAGCGCGACTTGAAGCACCCATAGCTTCAAGAGCGAAGGTATGCATACGGGCGAAGCAGAAAGTGAGCTCATGATATGTGCCGATAGTATTCTTCAGGTGGTCCGCACCAATCTCGAGTAGGGGACCGATGATACGCCTCCCATACTTTCTAGCATCAATGAGCGATCTGACGACTACTGCGATGGGATGTTGTCTTGAGGTCTGGGACGCTGCTTGTACCATATAATGCAGTATCGATGTGATAGCAGCATTTTGTTCTGAAGCTGCAATGGAGTCGAAGGCGAAATGCAGCACGATTGGAAGCAGCCATGGGTCGTGGATCCTCAACATGTCCGTGACGAGGTTTTGTGCCTTTTTATACCTTTGTAATGCTCGAGCGGTCTTTTTAGCTTGCAATAGGTACGTGACGCTTCGGATATTGTCATTGAGCTCGCCTATATTAAGAGCACAGTAGTATGTATTGTTGTTTGTCCTTATCGTGGAGGCTGAGAAATCGCACAACTGACGTATGCTTGCTAGAACGCATTCGATGTCATGTGTTGGAGACCATATGTTTGTGATCGACTGTCTTTCATCGATCGGAGAACTTGGCTTTCTCAGAGCCATACTTCGACATGGGCTCAGTGTAGATTGGATCTCGACGGACGAATTTGTCTGGCTAATTAGCACACTCGGCGTGCTAGTCAAGCAATTGTGATCTGTAGATTGTGAGTCCCCGATTCCAGCAGACACAATGCTTAAAGCTGATGGAGTTGGTGATGATGGTGCCCTCTCAAGTGTCTCATCGACAAGTTCAATACCTTTTCTTTCGAAATGCTTGCGCGCGGCATAGACCGTTACCGGTCTTTTTCTGAGTCGGAACGACCTTTTCTGACCATTTTTCTTGTACTGCAAATGTTTTCGCAGTAGATGCAGTAGTTCCTTGTCGGTATTGTGCTTTTGCAATTTCCATTGCTGGATCTGAGTTTTGCACATACGCTCAGTAGCATAAAAGCCATCTTCACGTTTTAATATTGCGATGGTAGCCTTGAGCGTTTTACCTTCAATGCGATAAAGCCGTTCAAACTTAGGTCTTATGCTTGCCCATTCTTCTGCTGAAATTGTTGGTGTTGCTACCATATTCGCACTTCATGTCCTCGAACCGAAATATCGCACAGTGTCAAGAATTACTGCATATTATAAGAAGGACAACAACTTCCTTTGCTCATAGTCTTGCGTCGCGGTGTTACTGTCGGGGCAGTCTGGCGTATCAAGTTGCACAAAAGACATGGCTAAGAAGTGTCCTTGCACCCGATCAACGCAGGAGAAGCAGTAAGGCAACCAGAATTGGCGAATACAAGTGCCATATAGGTTGCATCAAAGTTGCTGATACAAGGAGAGTGTATAGACTTTGAGCACGGACTCATGACACGCACAACTTCGGTAGTACTCGTAAAAGAGGCGGATCGTTGCTGCTAAGCCACAAGCCTATGGAGTCGATTGAATATCTGACAGACCCGAAATAGGAAGTCATGTCTTTTAATATTGCGACGAGAAAATGATGAATTCGTCATATGGGCTTACGTGGGAACAGTTTGGAGGATTTCTTCCAACAAGACAAGTGCTTGCAAATCCAGCCTCGATTGTAACAATTTATCTCGAATTAATATAGGGAATCATTCCTGTGCACCGCAAATCTGAACCTCAAAGCTATAGAGTCCTTGTTCCACATTTGGCACAAACCCTGCACCAATAACCTGGACACAGGTGATATCAACAACCCATATTCCGGATCTAGGTTGATGACTCTCGATAAAATCAATCGATACAATGATAGCAAAGTTTCATAGTCTATCCGACACTGTGACTTAGGCCGTCGAAGTGGCAGCAATAACACGTGCTTTGTCAGACGTCTCAGAAACCAACAAGGCGCTTGTAGCTGTTGGTGGGTTGTATGCGATGGACGGGATATATCTCGGGATCCTCGCGAACAATTGCTCGATTTCACGCTCAGCGTCACCTGGTCCATTGTTCTGATAGACAGGGGGAGAAGCATGCTGGTCCTTCTAAGACACAGCATTGTCCGTCCTGTCCCCACTAGCAGCCGTGTACGTGTCCCCTGTTGTTGTAGCGCCTAGGTTTGCACTTTCTTCGAGAGACTCGGCTGCTTCGACACTGCTATCATAGTCATCAAAGTGCAAATTGGCCTCGCGACAGCGACCCATCCACTTTGCAGTTTCTTGCCAGGCACGCTGAGCGCTATCTCGTAACGTCTCGTTCCTCCTAGTGAGTTCTTGCTGTGTGATCTCGAAGACATTCCGCTCATTATCGAACGATGCGATCTTCTGCTGAAGCTCTTGTATGTAACGACAGGCATTGCCTAATATTGCACCTTTGTTCTTATCTTGACTAGGGATCAGTTTGGCGATATTTTCAATACCCTCATTGATGACTTCGCGTCTTCTTCGTTCGACTGTGGACTATAAGCACTATACCTATCTTTGCATCTGTTGACATACCTTCTTTATGACTATCCTTTCGTTGCTGATGCCATGCGTGAGAGCCTACTGTTGGCTTCGGTTGTTGCGACTGCCTGCTGTCGAAGAGCCCTTGGCCACTTGTTTGCATTTGATGTTGCAAAGGGGGTTGCAGATGTGACTGATCAATGCTATGAGGAGGGAAGTTGTCGAACGCGGTCGGCTCTGGATACGAGGACTGCTGTTGCTGTAGAGCTGCCTGTGCTGTCCTCGAGGACTCGTCCGGTGACACTACGGGTGCGCTGTCACCGTCGAGGTTCTGAAGCAAAGACCTGAAAATCTCATGGTCACCGTTGGTGGCAGGATTGTGCATGGCGCGACCAGGTGTTGATTCACTGCCATCTCTCTTGCGCTTATTGCTATTTGGACTCGGAGGACTATTGGTTGCCATTTTGACGACCCCGCTCAAAGACGTTGAGCGCTCTCGAACGCGTAGTAGTCACTAGATTGTTGTGCTCGTGTATCGCTCAAAGGAAGTGGACGCGTTACGTCGCTGTTTTGTCTATTTCAAGTGTTAGCAGCGTCAATGCGTGGCACTTTTGCACAATGCACGAGGTATGTCTGCAGCAGGGATACATGATTGGTATAGGTAGCAGGCAGCTCGTCTTGTATCTGAGACAAGCTGGATCTAGACACCACCATCCACGAAATGCGCGTGTGATCTTGTGATGGTTGCAAAGGGTCGAGAGCTCATACACTTACATGCTTAATTATCAGTCATCACATGACACTGTCGTCTCTCGTGACTTGTTCCACCTTGTTGTGAGAAGGAGACTTCAACTTGAAAGCAAGAGCTCTCGGGCTACCCAGGAGAACTATGTATGCAAAAGCACTAGTGAAAGCACGACTCCGAAAATAGTCAAGCGGTCTGCTTGCGGTTCTAGTTTCACGCTATTGATGATATATGATGCTAGCACTATCACTAAGGACCGCCAAGGACTGCTAACCTAAGGTGTATCCCCTGACCCCGGGAGCTACCTAAAGTCTAGGCACTGAAGTCCTAAAATCCTGTACTGAGCAATCTCGCTGGCAACACTGAACAACGCAAGTTTCGGCATCGAGTCCACCCATTGTGCCAAAGAACCAAAACTTTAATCCGGGTCAGATACTTTCACCTTTTCTTAAGCATTTGAACTGAGCTGAATCAAAGCAAGAACAATCAAGTCTCACGTGCGAGTCAAAAGGTATCATCGCTCGAACAATCGGGTGTATCAGCATTGTCTGAATGTCGCTCAAGACAAGACGGTCGCTTAGTGAATAGTCTTGGATCGATGTGATGGAAGCTCACGTGTACTGGACGTTTCTGTCAACTCGACTGATCAGAGCACTAGACAGTCGTGTTTGCACGATGCTCCTGCGCACAGGTACTGTCTAAGCACATACGATCTCAGTACATATACCTAGGTATTATGGGTGTATACACGAACTAGAAAAGCCGCATGCTGCCAAGGAGGATGTGTAACAATCCGAGTTCTTAGCAACCTGCACACATTTGACGCCACCCGAGTCCCAATAGTACATGTCAGAGCAGCACTGAGATAGAGATAACATTCCTAACTTTGGGACAAACATGGTCATCAGCTCGATTTGCAAAATCCCCTTACGTTTCAAGAGCGTGGTGTTTATGCTGCTTGATCTATTCTCACAAGCCCAGAATGCTTTGATATTGCTTCATACTTTATATTCACACGCCACATCTACTGGGCCATTACATCTACATATCTACCTTTCTTTCCTTTCGCAGCTCGACCACTGACCTTCCTACTGCCAGCAGTTGGAGGCCCACCAAGCAGATCATCTAGACCACTAGCACTACTCAAAGCACTAGGAGGCCGTGAGGGTGGCCCAGACGTTGATGCGGGTGAACTACTGTTTCCTAGACCAAGACTCTGTTGTGTGCCAGGCGGTAATGTGGCAGCAAAGCCAGAAGGAGCACCACTTGTTCCTGGTCTTGAATCTCCTCCTTCACTGCCAGTATCGACAGCTACAGAAGTTGGAGTGCCACTCCTGCTTATTCCGCCAGCTGGTAGAGAATGTGGCGTCGATACGCTTCTTGGAGGCCCACCCATAGGTGGCGCTGATCCAGTACTTGATCTAGGCGGTGGTGGAGCTGTCTTCTTTTCTGCTGCATCCGGGTTATCGGGGTTTATCCACTTCTTCTTGTCTTTGTCGTAGTAAAGCTTCATCTTTGATTCTCCCAGGTGTACTCGATGTACTTTTTGGTCACCCCCTTTCGCTGGCGGACTAGCATCGAGTGAATCTGGTTTCTTGGTGCCACCGAACCAGCCGCCTAGCCATGATCCACTAGCCTTCTTTTGCGACGCTTGTTCTTTCGCTCGCCTTGCATCGTCCTCTGCAGCCGCTCGGAAGGCTGCTTCCGCCGCTTCGTCATTTGCCTTCTTTCTGGCATTATCTGCTGCTTGATCACCACCTACGGCAGGTGCTTGGGCTGCGTTTCGGGAGTAGTCATGGTCATCCTCATTCATGAAAGTGGTCTTCTTTGGCTTGTCTTCGTCGGAATCTGGTTCTGGTTGATAGGGCACGTAGCCTGTGTCTTCAGGAGGCGCATAGCCATACCCGGTGTTATACGAGGAAGGCTCGAAGCCTGGATTTGAAACTGCTTGCACAAGTTCTGGTTCCTGCTGCTGTTGCTGCTGCTGTTGAGGCTGAAACGCAGGCTCAAGAGGACTATAGCCTCCGAAAGACGGCGAAGGTTGATAGCCATTTGTGGCCGCTATTTCTGGTGTGTACGATAGCGACTGGCTAGGTGGCATGGTTTCTTCTTCAACAGAGGGCATATACGATTCGCCTGATGGCTGGTAAGGGCTATAGGTTACACCCGTTGGTGGAGACATGGGTGTTGATGCGTAAGGATTCTCACGACCTGTGGGAGCCATTGTTGCGAACATATTCACGCTTCCATGGTTTGAGTGCGATGTGGATGGAGGCGACCTTGCAAACTCTCCAGACGGTCGTCCACGAACCATCTCTGAGGACGATCGAGTAGAGTTCATACCATTAGGGGCATACCTCGATCCGGCCGCAGTGGCAGCAACCGATGGCGTCATTTGTACTTGCGTAGGATATGAGCCATATAGATCAGTCTGCGACGCACTGCGACTCAATGATGGGGAGCCAGACACGTTTGCGAACGGCCCAACTTCAGCTGCATCACGTGCAGAGCCTTTCGACTCAGCATCAGAATCATCACCTGTAACAAAACTGCTAAACTTGCTTAACAACGAGCCAGTGACTTTCTCAACGCTCGGCTTGGCCATCCACGATGCACTTGATACCGGAACTTGCTTGAGACGATTTGACAGATCTTCGACCTCGCCAAGCAGTAAGGGGTTGTAGTACAGAGAGTGCTTTGTGCTTGACTTAAGACCACTAGCAATAGCGTCGCAATAGGCCTGTGCTTCGGTTTTCAACCCAAGATCAGCTAATTCTTCTGCTCGTGATAGCTTGTAAGCAGCCAGATGTGGCATCGGCGCGCCGTTCGTACCAGTTGCCAAAGTCGTTGTCACGAACTCG
This sequence comes from Pasadenomyces melaninifex, assembly GCA_022813495.1. NCBI lineage: Eukaryota > Fungi > Ascomycota > Dothideomycetes > Pasadenomyces > Pasadenomyces melaninifex. Next base: position 17,742 of record JAKLMI010000139.1, read on the forward strand.
TAGACCTCGGTCAACATGATAGCGTCATTGTCGCGATGGAAGGTTGAAGCTTGATGTCCATGATCAGCTCCAAGCAGGACAATCATTGTGTTTGGATCGTCCAATCCGCCAAACAGCGCAGGCAGTGCAGGATTGCGACCAAGCAGATAGCATATGTGCGCCGCCTCGATGCGGCCATAGTCCGATAGCAGTCGCGCCAAAGTAATCATTGCGCGCTGGTCTTCATTGCTCCGATTGTTCAGCATGAGACAGATGGTCTCTTTCCACCTATCTAGTCCAGCTAGGGCGTTTCTCGTCGGCCCTGTGTGATCCATAGTGCTCACCATCTGCAGTCCAGCCCGAGCAGATGGCGGCACAAGCTGATCTACGCTTTCCTCGAGATTGCCACCGAGAACTTGGTAGAAAGCACATAATGAGTCTGCTCCAGAACCAATAGTCCTCACTTCTTGCCTCACGAATTCTGCCACGACTTGTTTCCATATAGCTGGGCCAAGCGTAGAGGCCAAGATCAGAGCGTGTGACCAGAGGTGACTGTCTACGGCTTGCCAAACAGCGTCCTCACGTCGACCTTTCAATAGGGTTCTTCTCAGCTTTTCGACAGCCTGCGGATCGACTACTTCAGACTTCGCATTGAACGTCGCTGGTTGATAGATTCCGGAAGCCAAACCTCGTAATTGGCCGTCGGCAGGCGTGGTGTCTTCGAAGCTGTAGACATCAGGCATGAGTATGGCACTAATGGCTTGAACAGCTTGAGTACTGTCGAGATGGCCATCTTGCTCTGTGAGCACCTTAACAATCTTCCACAACGCTATCTTTTCTTCTAGACGTTTACTTGGAGAAGAGGTTGATTCAGTCTCGAAGTTACTGATAGCTGCTGTCAACCACACCAGAACGTCTTTCTTCTTAGCCTTTCCTCGCAGTGGACCAGGAAATTTCGCGATCGACTCGGATTGAGCTAAGACCGTGCCAGACCTCCGGATGTTGACTTCTCCAGCTGTAGCTTTGATTTGCGGTCTTGTCGACGCGGCATTATAGCGTGGAGTGTGCCTTGGAAAGCTAGTCAACACGGAGCCACCAAAGCCGAATCTGAAGATTGGCGCGCCTTTCCATCGCTCCAGTGGATCGTTTGCTGTCTCGTCATTCGGTCTTATGTAATCAATGTGCTCAGTAAAGTGTGATACCTGTACTTGACGAGGCGGCGATAAGACATTGGCAGGAGCCTGTGTACGCGTAGGTGAAAGCTGTCCATATGCTGAGGCAGGTCTCACTGGAGGAGGTGCAATGCGTGGCGGCACAGCTGATCTCGCCATCTGCCTACCTGGCGACTGTGTTTGGGAGCGTCGAGGCGGCATGATTTCCTGCTTTACAGGATCCGGCCCTGGTTGCGGAGAAACCGTATCGACGGCGTACGGCAGTGATGTCGACGTTGCATGATGTGGTAGTAGCGGTCTGATAGGCTGCTCGTTGGCCTCATCCACAGATCTTCTGTGTTGTGCAAGGGGACTCGAGGTTCGAGGTTGATGGAGTAGATTGGTAGATGGGAGTGGCTGAGAGACATAGCGACTGGCTTGTGGAGGTGGTGCGGGCGAATATCGAGGTCCCGCCACTGGTGGTGGCGCAGGTGAATATCTAGGCGATGGCGAAGGCTTGACACCATTCAGAGTTGCTGGAGGTGCAGGAGAGTAACGTGGGTTTGCTGCAGTAGGAGGAAGAGCTGGACTTAATGTAGGATGTACTGGTTGTGACGGGACATTTGCGTAGGGATCGAGTTTCTCCGGAGGTCGCAATTGAAACTGGGCGTAAGGGTCTGTTTGCTGTGGTTGCTGAGGTTGGTGAACCTGTGGTGGACTGTTAACGAGGTTTGTGTTTGTGAAGGATGTTTGTCTTGGTGGACCAGCAGGTGTCTGTTGAATAGGTGCTCGCGGAGCAGGTATAGCTCTGGTTCTCGGTGCTACAGGCAGCTCTTCGAAGAAGCCGGAGCCCTGTCTCTTAGCGGCGTTAGCAGCAGGCCTTGGCGGTACATTAGGCGTCAGCCCTGCCTGAGGCGTAGACGTGGCACCTGTTGGCAGTGGCGTTGGAGGTTGACTGAAGGTCGCCGCGTTTGGACTGAATGGCGACTGGAGTTGTTTGTCGCCATTGATACTGCTAGACCTTGGGGGTGGAGGCATAACATTTGACAGAGGAGCAGCTCGATTAGCTTGCACCCGCTTTTTTGGGGCCAGATCCATAGGAAGATCATAAGGTGATTTGTATCCTCCTTTCGACTGGTCGACAAAACTTGCGGCTCTGGTAGTGATATTCGGTGGCTGCTGAGGCGGTTGGAACGCGTGCACAGGTTGTCTTCCAAATCCGATATTCTGTGCAGTAGATCCAAACTGGCTCATTTCTGCAGTAGTGGGTTGGTGCGGCGCGTATGGATTAGTATTAGACCTTGAGGTCGAGCTTCTTTGCGGTCTGGTGGGCGGCATCTGTTGTTGGGGTTGTTTTTCCGGTTCTTCATCAGAGTCAGGAAGCAGATCATCTGCATCATCGATCAGGAAGTCGTCCTGGTCGCCCATTGCGGCTTTCCAAGGATCATCGTCATTGATCGAGGTCTGAGCAAAGGCAGCCGCTAGCTCGTCATCCGCGCTGTCACCAAAAACTGCAGAAAGATCCTTCTCTTCTGAGACGGGACGCGGGTCCTGCTCGATCTCTGGGATCGGAGGAAGGGGAGGGGAATCGGGTGCAGATGTCTCAAAATGAAGCCCATCCAGAACCTCCTCTGTCTCTTTGCGCTCTAGAGCAGGTCGTGGTTCTTGCTGATCATATGGCATTTGGTTTGCGAAGCTTTGCTCTTGCTCATCGCCAACATTTTCCAAGGACGACTCTGTGAGAAGCTCAGATTCTGCAAGTGCCATCTCTGCCCGGGGTTCTGGACTGATTAAGGGAATGCCTTCATCGTACCGTGAAGTATCTGCTTGATCGATCGCGCTCATGGGTATGTCGTCGTACGCGTCTGCAGCGCTTGGAAGTGGCTCCTGCTCTTCTTGCAATTCCAGCTGTGTCTGCGAATACATTGGGTCTAGCTCTGGGGACTGCGCCGAATGCTGCGGCTGCATTACTTCTGTTTGAGGCGGTGGAAATGAAGGAGAGCGGTGTACTGTGTCGAGCAAATGCGCTGAATCTGTTCTTTTTATCCCCCAGCTTGGATCTAAGCGACCTGGACCCGCAGGCTCCTCCAGCTCGTCTTCCTCGTTGTGTGAGAATGAGAAATGTGATACATTCTGCGGTCGGGATGCTTGCTCACTCGAATGCGCCGTCGTTGAATTGATACCCGTCTGGTCTTGATGATCGGCCGTTGAAGCATCGGCTTGGCTAGTATCTGTGTCGTTAGGGCGAAGCGCTGGCTGCCAGTGGCTTTCCTGCTGCTCGACCTGGTCGTCTTGAGATAAATTAGTAAAGTCCATGATAATGGTCTCTTGTTCCTGTTCCCGTTCCCTCTGTCGATGCCCAAGATGTTATGACGTGACTCCGGTCTCTTCTATTGTACAGTTGACAAGTCGTTCTATCGTCAGCAATTCTGTTGGTACATGGTGATGCGCGCCGCCGTCGTAAATGGATGAAGCGACAGTGATGCGATTGAGTCTTGAACTCGAACCTGCCCAGAACGTGGCACTCGTTAGAGGAGACTAGATGGAGCCAAAGAAAGTCATGTCAATAAGGAGGCGTTAGGTCGATCCACTAACCTAATCGCCGCAGATTCCACCCTGGCAGCCCTGTCAGCTTGTGAACAGCTGGCCTGAGGCACGCGAATTTAGCCCCTATGACGCCTAAGAAGGACGTGCGCGTCCATAGGACCACGATATGGCGCAGGCAACACCACTTGGCTGGACACGGCTCAATATTTCGAGCGGTACAATAATGCTCCTGCATGCTAATAGAGAGAAACAACGGAACAGTGATGTGTTAAGCGAAGACCACAATTGAAAACACATACCCTGCCACTAAACGCAAGATCTACCTCAGAAAGCGCTCAAAATCTGACATTGTAGCGGATGAAGGTGGAATGATGGAACATTGGGATGCCTACATCCTACGAATACCAACCAACAACAGGTCACGACACCGAACCAGAAGATGATCTCGATCTAGATGAGCTGGACTATGCCAATGGAAGACCTACTAGAAAATCGCCATGGCATCATGAGCCTGCACCAAATTCAGTGCCATTGAGAGCCATCAATGACAATGCGCCCAAGCGTTTCTGGCAGGCCAAGAGTCACAAGCAGCAGCGGCCTGACGACGATGACTTGGAGGAGTTGTTGACCGGTTCCCATGACGAAGAGTCTCGAAGCTGGAATGTTCGCAAATCTGAAAGAAATGCCCGACCAAAGCACCATTCGCGCAGGTCCAGCCTGAGACAGAGCCTCCAGCTTGCTGGGTACATGCGTCAGGAGTACGCGGAACTGCGCGAAGAGCCCGAAATCAGCAACAAGGACTCGAGGGAGGTTGATGTAGGCCGATCACAAAAGAGACGCTATCCGCCAAACATTGTGTCAAATGCCAAATACTCTCTGTGGTCATTCCTGCCATTGACTCTCTACAACGAGTTCCGCTTCTTCCTGAATATCTACTTTCTCTTGGTGGCGCTGTCTCAGATTATCCCCTTCCTACGCATCGGCTACATGTCGACCTATATCGCGCCGCTAATCTTTGTGCTCACAATCTCGATTGGGAAGGAAGCATTTGACGATCTTGCCAGAAGACGACGTGATGCCGAGGCCAACTCCGAACTATACACTGTTCTATCTCTCGATTTAGATAACTCAAAACGTGCTGGGGCATGCGAGATACAGAAGAAATCCAGAGATCTAAAGGTTGGGGATGTACTTAAGCTAGAGAAGAACCAAAGAGTACCAGCGGATGTGGTGATTCTGAGAAGCACGACGGCTGAAGCAGTTGTAGAGGCGCCCGTGGAAAGCACTGATGGAGTGATTCCAGCTGCTGAAACATTTATACGAACAGACCAGCTAGATGGAGAAACCGACTGGAAGCTCCGAATACCTTGTCAGTTGACTCAAGTTCTGGATCCGGCTGACTTTCGAAGGCTGCAAATCATAGCGGATGCGCCCAGTCAAAAAGTCAACGACTTCGTAGGCACAGCAAATTTAGCTCCTGCCGCAACTGCCTATGATCCGCATGTTGCGAAGGAAGGAGAGCAGAGCTCCACTCCCACGCAGTCAGAGCCAACTGTAAGTTCTGTACCTCTGTCGATAGATAACACTGCATGGGCCAACACTGTTCTGGCATCTAATACCACAACCCTTGCCGCCATCATCTATACTGGGAAACAGACGCGTTCAGCAATGTCCACAAGTCAATCGCGATCAAAAGCCGGACTTCTTGATGATGAGATCAATACGCTGACCAAGATCTTATGTATCATGACACTATCTCTATCCGTCGTCCTTGTCGCGCTCGAAGGCTTCGAGCCGTCAAACAAGAAGCCATGGTATATTGCGATAACAATATATCTGATCCTCTTCTCCACGATTATACCTATAAGCTTACGTGTCAATCTGGACATGGGCAAGACGGTATACGCATATTTCATCGAGCGAGACAAAGGGATACCTGGAACCATCGTACGAACGAGCACTATCCCAGAAGATCTCGGGCGTGTTGAGTACTTGCTCTCCGACAAGACCGGCACATTGACCCAGAATGAGATGCAGCTCAAGAAAATACACGTAGGCACAGTCTCATACGCAGGTGAAGCCATGGAAGAAGTCGCCACATGTGTTAACCAGGTATTTGGCCAAGATCATGCTCAGAAAGCACCTGTTAGTGGCGCTACGCCCGTGCGAAGTCGACGGGAAATTGGAGCACGAGTGCGTGATCTCGTGGTTGCGCTTGCAATCTGTCATAATGTCACTCCTTCTACAGAGGAGGTCAATGGCGAGCAACTTACCTCATATCAGGCTTCGTCACCAGATGAGATTGCAATCGTGGAATTTGTAGAAAGTGTTGGCTTGAGGTTACATCAGCGTACACGGAATGAAATCATTTTACAATCCACTACGACAGGCCAAGTCGTGCTTACAGCCCAAATTCTCGACATCTTCCCGTTCACCTCAGACAGCAAGCGCATGGGTATCATTGTGAGAACGTCATCCAGTATACCAGACTTGCCCTTCAATGACGATCTCGTCTTCTATCAGAAAGGTGCCGATACAGTCATGGCGAATATCGTTGCAGCAAATGACTGGCTAAACGAGGAGACGGCGAATATGGCTCGAGAAGGTCTACGCACGCTGGTCGTAGGTCGCAAAAGGCTCACACAGCAGCAGTACGACAGCTTTGAGTCGGCACACAGCACAGCAAGTCTTTCCTTACACAACCGCGACGTGAACATTGCATCTACTGTAGCAACTCACCTCGAGCACAATCTCGAACTTTTAGGCGTTACGGGTGTGGAAGATCGTCTGCAGAAGGACGTGAAGCCTTCATTAGAGCTCCTACGAAACGCAGGCGTGAAGATATGGATGCTAACAGGAGACAAAGTCGAGACTGCTCGCTGCGTAGCCGTATCAGCTCGCCTCGTCGCACGTGGACAGTCAATTACCACAATAGCCAAAGTATCGAACAAACAAGCGGCACAAGATGCACTCGATATCATTCGCAACCGGTCCGATGTCTGCATGTTAATTGACGGTGAAAGTCTAGCGATCATGCTTACTCACCTCCGAACACAATTTATCAGTATCGCGGTAACACTTCCTTGCGTGGTCGCCTGCCGCTGCTCTCCAACTCAAAAAGCAGAGGTTGCAAACTTGATCCGCATGCATACGAAGAAACGTGTCTGCTGCATCGGCGACGGTGGCAACGACGTGTCCATGATTCAAGCTGCAGATGTCGGTATCGGTATAGTCGGCAAAGAAGGTCGTCAGGCTTCTCTTGCTGCTGATTTTTCTATCACCCAGTTCAGCCACGTTACGAAACTTCTCGTCTGGCACGGACGGAATAGCTACAAGCGTTCTGCGAAGTTAGCTCAGTTCATTATTCATCGTGGACTGATCATCAGTGTATGTCAGACTATGTACAATATTGCTGGGAAATTCGACCCGAAGGGCTTGTTCAAGGATTGGTTGATGGTCGGATATGCAACTGTATACACTATGGCGCCTGTATTCAGTCTGGTGCTGGATCGGGATGTTGACGAGAAACTTGCGAACCTTTATCCTGAGCTGTACAAAGAACTCAAGACAGGCCAGAGTCTGAGTTACAAGACTTTCTTTACTTGGGTCGCTGTGAGTATCTATCAAGGAGTCGTTATTCAAGGACTGTCACAGCTATTAGTTGGTGCAACGGATGGACCACGAATGCTGAGTGTCAGCTTTACGGTGTTGATTTTGAATGAGCTTATTATGGTTGCCGTTAGCATCACGGTCTGGCATCCGATCATGATTCTGTCTATTGTTGGTACAGGAGCCATCTATGCGGCCAGCGTGCCGTTTCTGGGAGAGTACTTTGATTTAGCGTATGTCGCGAGTTGGAGTTGGGTTTGGAGGGTTGCTGCTGTTGCAGCTATCAGTTTGGTGCCCGTATGGGGTGGAAAGCTGATTTCCCGGGCGGTCAGACCGCCTAATTATCGGAAGGTTCAGGTATGAAATAGTAGAGAACACAATTGTTAGTCTTCTTGCAAGCAGATCTTCGATTGTCCACTTTCCTCTCATGTTTGAGATTGCCAAGAAAGTACAGGTGTTCGCTTTTGCTGGTCGACCGCGAGACTTAGTCTTTGAAAGCGCCTCCTGGTTCGATCTACGCCAACGTCTTACCAGCGAAGATTGTGCTTGTACTGGCCTGAACTTGAACCATGTAGACTTCAAAGGTGACCTTGGACGGCCACTCAATCATCCTCTGTTAGGTCGACGACCTCGACTGGCAATCTAGGTGGCGGAGGCATTTCTTGCACTTCGTCATCATCGTCTTCTCGTTGTCTTTTGAGGCCTCTTGGACCTAGAAAATCATCTTCCACAAGGGTTGCACTACTCGCACGCGAAGCATTGGTGACGCGTTGCTCCTCCTGGACACGTTAGTATGCTCCAGTCAATCCGCAGCAGATGCTGAACATACGCGAAGCCTCATGATCTCGAGGTTTTGTCTCCGTCTCTCTTCTTTGAGCAATCTGATCGTCTCCTCGTTGCGTTCGTTCTGAAGCTCAAAATTCGGGGGAGGCGAAGGACTTCTCGGAATGCACCCAAGGTTCTGCAGTGCTTCTTGGACATGTTAGCCACGAATGGTGTAACGATTCATTGACGTACTCTTGGTTCGATACTTGAAAACAAATTTTGTAGGTTTGCCAGCTGTACCATTCATAGGTACAAAGTCATAGTGTCGAGGCTGCTTCGGCGGTTCTGCCTCGTGCGAAATTTGCCACCTGGTCGTTAGCTTGGTGACCAGAGGAAACGCGCATCTTACTTGACATTTGTTTTGATTTCCTGTCCTTTCATCAACTTCTCTGGCACAGTGTCGATGACATCCTCTAATTCGCCGTCATCGATATAAGGGGATAGTCTCTGAACTGCTTTCGCTCTGTAAACTTTGATCTCAATATTGCCCAATCTCTTAAGCACCTCGGGACCGATACCAGAGTCGTTGACATCCCCGTCATCTGAACCAACGTCAGCTGAAGACAAAGTGCAGCACTGCAAGTCGTACCTATGCCCAGAGCACCAAATGTGCGATAGACTCTTTTCCAGTCACCATATTCATTTCTGGCCGGAAAATGATCGAATCGGCAGGAATACTGCTGGCTGATGCGACCCTTACGGTGTGGCATGCCTTCTGTGCCTTCCCAGTTGAACCAATTATCTTCTTGGTCGTCAACGCGAATAGCGGCATACAGAAATGGAGCATGTTGCAAGTGAAAACCTGGGAGCCACTCGACCTCGACCTGAAATCGCTGACCAACCACAGCCTCAATATAACAGTGATGGTCGCCGCCTTCAGAATCTTCACCTTCTGGCAACGGGTACTCTCGTAGCGGCTCCTCGTCGACAAGAACGCGAACAGCAATATGATCGTGCTGAGGCATCTTGACAAAGATAACCAAGTTAATAAAAGTCTAGGGTCGTTACTCAAATAAGCAGATTTGTGCAATGCAGGCATCTGTGGCAAAAATCAGATGCAATCAAAGACATTGCCCCACCTCCACTGTTGTGGTAGAATTTGGCAGGTGCACAGTTGTCCTTACCAGCCAAAAGCAGTAACTACGTGCTATAACTTGTGATGTAATACTGCGCTTGGTTAGTAAATACGGCACAAATAGCGCACGTCCAACTTACAGTCAAACACGACTCCTCATCGTCATCTGGCCCGCCAACCCAGCAGTACATCACAAGTGCCGACTCATCGATAATGCAGCCTACGATACGTCCACTTACTCTGCCAACGCTCAACACTTTCGCGAACTCCTTCGAGTCGATGTTGACCGTTGCCCAACCAGCCTCGTTCTGCCCATCTGGACCTCCAAGCTCTCTCATTCTGGTGCTCGGATGATCTCGTATGGCATCTTCCCCACCCTCAATCTGTGTTGCATCGAGTTCAGGATTGGTTAGATCGTTCCAAGAGCTTGTGATTGACATAGCATCTGTCTTGAGACCAATATTGAGCGATCCATACATGTTTGCCTTCAATTGAAACCTTGGCCCCTTCTTGCGTGGATTGGGTTCAGTAGTGACTGCTGCCAAGCGCAAGAACTTATCGGTAATGCTTTTGACTTGAGCCAACGGTGGAAAGTAGATGTGTATATCTGGCTCTCGCAAGTTTGGCTCATGCAGACCACCAACATCATTGGGGTGAAGCACTTTCACTGGCACGTCTTGGGTGATGATCGTTTCCCTGCTTCGCTGCATGTCAACTCCTGCCCCTCCATAGGCTGGATCATTCAGATCAAAGTCTACATCAAAGTCCCCGAATTCATCATTGATAGGCTGTGCCTTAATCACGCTAGTTTGGAAAGTGCTCGTGTGAATGGTCAACGACAACATTGGCACATTGTCCTTCTTGGTGAGCTTGATCCATACATCCGTGGCATTGGTAGCAGACCTTAATGCCCGTGACAATGCCTGAAGGGATACTTGAAGATTAATGGCATTACCTTCAGCTGCCGATTGACAGATGTACTTGTCGAACAATGAGTCTAGCTGTAGTTTCGACCAACATTGAATGCTGCCCTCTGGAATAACTGAAATCTGCACATCCGCGTCAGAGAATCGAAACCATGCTATCGTACTAAGCGAGTTCAACGAGGCACAGATCTTTTCTAGCACGGCTGGAGCCCTCACCCGGCTCTTGAGGCGCATGTTCTTTCGATCTCATCCGAAAGTGAGGTCTAAAGCGTTGGAATGAGACTACGCTGACCGTGGGTAGAGTCATTCGATGTAGCTCTATACGGCAACTCTTGCCTGCGACTCGACGCGTGTTCTGGCGCATCCGGAGTCGCGTCTAAAATGACTCCACATGTTCGCTGGGTTCCAAGTTTCTGGCATGATCCCGGTCCGCCATGCTTGCAAGAACAACAGGCTAGCGCTCAAATAGCAGGCAGTCTTGACAAACGCCGGATCTCTCTCACAACTGCGGACGATTGCAGGACTAGTGTCGGCGAAGACCACGGTAACCCGCTGCATAGCATAGAAAGAAAACAAAGGTCATCCAAGACAGTGATTTAGACCTGTCTCGAGCTCGATATCAGTGGAAGTGATTAGATTTGAGACCCTCAGAGAACATTCTTCTTCTGTGGTATTCACATCTGCACAGCGAAACACAGCTGTATTGAAGTGTTATATTTTGTATTCGTTGAGCATGTCGTGACCAGGTGAAAGAGCAATGGCAATGCAGCCAGATCCTACGCAGCTTACATCGGACACCAAACTACCTCTACCTACCCATAGACGGCATTACTCTCAGTCTCGGTCACCCTCTCGTTCTCCTGTTCGCAGGGCTCATTTCGCTGCTACAGAGCTCGATCCTTTATTGAAGAACCTATCCCCGGAATCAACTCTTGAGGCTCTACTGGCATCGGACGCGATTGACGAAGCTCGAACAGAAAACAATGACCTAGCCAAAAGCGTAGCAGAGGCCTCGGAGTCGGAGAGGAAGCTGAGCATAAGAGCTGCGGTGGCTAGTAAAAAGCTTAAAGAATGGACAGACGAGGTTGCAGCGTGGCCATGGCCTTCTCACAAGGATCGTGCTTGGGGCGCAGGTTTCATCACGCCCGAATCTGAGCTAGACGGCAAATATTTGGGCTCATTGCAGCTGCAGGATGTCCAAAAGCATGAAGAGAGACTAGATGAGATCTTCGATGCTATGGACACCCTAGATTTCGAGGAGTTGAAGGCATTGTGCGCAAGCTCGCATCATCTATCTACACTCTCATCATCTACATCCAGCTACAGCCCGCTACGAGGAATCACTGCTGTAATCACTGGCACTGTCATGCAGTCGTTGCCTGTGCATGCAAGACTGCAAATACTGCTCGACACGTGGGTCATACGGCTGAACGTGCTACACCAAATACCAGATCTACTCATGAAGCTGAATCAGGTCAAGTCGGGTCTGAAATCGATTAATAACTTTATTGAGGACCCGGTACAGAGTCAACGGCTTAGTAAGAACGAATTAGCTAGAGGCAAGGCAATATTTGCGGACAAAGTTCTCGACCTTAGAAGACGTATCGATAATCTACAAGACACCGTTCTTAATGAGGAAGATAAATTGCCACAAGCGTGGATCGATGCCATTGAGGATATTGAAAGCAAATATGCTCACTGGGTGAGCAAAGCGGAACGAGTCGTTCTCCGAAATGAGATCCCTCGAGATGCTTCGCAGGTGACAGATGGTGCAGTGAAACCCTTTGTGTCTCCAAGAGCAGCAGATAGCACAGCAATCGCTCCTTCATCGACGAACACGCATATACGCGGTCAAGAAAGCGAGCAGGCGGTGAGACCGAACTCCACAAGGCTTCAATCAGCTAACACCACGATTAAACGCGAGCCACTCCTTGAGGTCAACCCAAAAGCCGATCATGGGCACAAACGTGGTGTTTCAGAAGTCTCTATGGCAAACTCGACCTTCTCAAATTACTCTGAGAACGCCGAGATACTCGATGCCCATGCTACTCCAGTACTACCAAGTCCTCGCATAAGTCTAATAGATCATCAATTCCTGTCAGGAACAAGTAAAACGTCCTGGATGGTACCGAACTCAAAGGTTCTATTGTCGCCAACCAGACCACCTATGGTAGAACGTGCGTCTGCAGCCTCTATAGAGGTCGTGCCCAAGGAGCAGATCAGAAAAGTGCTTTTGAGGAAAAGTGCCAGCCATGACATGCTTTCTGATTTAAACATATCTGATCGTGCACAAAGTGCGAGTCATTCACCAAGTGGCTCTCCGTTGCATGAGCTGGGTAGCCCTATGCTAGTACCATCGACATTGACACCCTTAGCTGTCTCGCCTTCACCGAGCCTGATGGTAGATCCTCTCAGCCTCGCGGGCGTAAAGCAGGGCCTAAAGGGACCTCCGCTTGTGCCGAGAAGGTCTAGCAAGAGACGCAGTATGCCGCTCCTTGGCCAGTTTGCTAGATCGGGTGCAGCACCACAGCACGAAGAACCACATCATAAGCAGGTTTTGATCTCACCAGAACCTCCTGTCACGCCACCAAGGCAGCTCAACAAGATAGAAACTTTTGACGACAAGCTGAAGAACATCCTCGCCTCTATGCCTACACCTTTTCAGCTATCAGACAGTTGCGGCTCTGACTCATCCGAGCTCAATTCAGAAACGTCCTCAAGGTCATCTTCGCCACAAAGGATTTTGAAGCTGTCACCAGCCAAAAACCACAATGCTAACGCCAACTTCGAGGAGAGAGTCTACAATCTTCGGAATAACAAGAGCAAGGATGCCAAGCCTGTCAGATTGCTTATTCGTGCTGTAGGTGCAAACGGTGACCGTATTATGGTACGCGTCGGCGGAGGCTGGGCAGATCTCGCCGAATACCTACGAGAATACAGCCTGCATCACGGAAGCAAAAGATTGCCTGATGGTAAGCTGGAAGTTGCCAATTATCCAGCAGGACAGACTTCGAGGTCATCGACGAACGGACTGCACAGTCAGGCGAACCACGTTCCCACGATCCCCGACCAGGACTTCGACTTCGGTCTGACAGAACGCGAAGAACAGAAGTCAACGGAAGAGAAAGAGCTTGAAGCGAATCCGTGGAGACCTCCGCCGGTACCTGTTGTGACGGACAGTTACGCAGGCCCAATTGCAAGAAGTACCAGTCCGTCTCGTGAACGTACATTTCCAGCACCAAAGCAGGTAGCCTCATATAGGCCAGCTAGCAGAACCTCGGTTACCACCACAACACCAACAGTCACCACAACGATAACATCATCGAACCACTACACGCCACTCGGAGGTGCAGGTCCAGTTATTAACAAGCGACGATCAGCAGCGCCAGGCTCTCTGAGATCACCCGCAGATGAGGCATGGATCGAAGGTGTGGTAAGCAAAGCTAGATCCGTTAGTGGCGGTCAAGCATCACATCTTCATGACTCTCATCCACACACTTCTCCAATCACACCTTCTCGGAGCACGAACACCATTATATCTTCGAGTCCGTTCACCACCACGACCACGACGATCAGCTCCTCGACGCCACGCGCTACAGCGTCACGCCCTAGCTCAAGGCGCTTATCGAGCTGGAGCACTATATCAACACCACTGCATTCAACACCAGAGAATCAAAGGTACTCTACCATCAGCTCGGGACTAGGATCTCAATTGAGCCAAACATCGAGCGCTTCGAGTGATCAAAGCAACTCGCCGAAGCGGAAGTCTAGAATCAGCTTGGGTGATGTAGGTGGAATCAGACGCGTGTTTCTGCGTAAGAAGAGCGCTAAATGAGCGCCTTGTACTATGTAACGAATGTATGAGATGGCACAATGTATACGGACAAGAGTTTGGGATGGCAGGCGTGTGTTTTGTAGGATTGCTTGGTGGGCTGGGTGTCGTTCGTACTTTGTGCTGTTGACGCGAATTGTGGCGGAAGCAATGCACCTTTCTGCTGTTAAGGCTAGGTAATTGCGGAGGCCGGGTGTGAGCTTTGTGGGTGCTAGCCATGTGATGGGTTCTAAAGGCATGCCTGGACGCCAAAATAGGTATGCCTAGAGGCAAGATCTTCAGGCAAGACAAATCGCAGTGGTAGTTCTGGGTGAATAAATTCCACTATATTCGCATTCAAATGCATCGACGCTTTCGTTGACTTGCGAAATGCAGGCACTTTCGTGAGTTACCTTCAACATACTACCAGACCAGGATCTCGAATGATTATTCCAAGCATGCTGTAAGAAAGTCATATTTTGCGTTGGTTTGTGTATGCTCATGAATATTATGATATGCTTTTGCCAATCCTGATGCTCAGTAGCCAAAGCATTGCTATGAATCTAAATCCCAGGCACGGCTTATGCGTTGCCTAATCCTGCTAAGTTGATGTACATCATTCTATATTTCTCGCTTGCCTGCCTTCTGTACAGATATTCCGAGCTTAACGAAGCGTTGTCTCGAGTGAAAGAAAGGCTGCATCTCAGCTAGAGCTCCTTTGCCATGCTGATGTGCTGAAACGTAAAAAATCGAAATCCAAATCCAACTCCATGGTCGTTCTCATGACTCGTATTCCAAAATGTAGATATCGCCTCAATATGTTGTCCTTGTCGAAAGTCGCTCTAATACAGGAACGATGCCACAAATACCAGTGCTGTATAAAGTGATGTAAATGTTAACTCGAATTCAAACCAAGCACTTTGACCTTTGAATGCAATCTTCTTGCTCTCTTTCGTTGGGTGAGCGATGCCCGTCTTTGGATCTCGGTTCAAAAGCTGTTCTCGATCCGGCACAGTTGGAGGATCCACAGCATATGTGATTGGTATCCAGAATGAACTGCAGACGATGATGAAGGTGAGTGGTGGCCAGAATGCATGAGTGATAAGGCCAATCAAGATGTCTTTGGTTGTAAGATTTAGGAAACACCTGTAGGAAGACATCACGACCGCGATCAGGGTGAAATAAACATAGCCGATGTGGAACCACGCCATGTAGTTAACGATGATTGTCCACATACGGCGCCACATCGGTGCTCGCTTTGCGGCGTCTCTTTCGTTCAGGGCAGACTGAAGGGAGCCTGTAGGTTTGAAAGCTTGGGCTTGACCTCCAAGCCACTTCGGTAGCACGAAGGCCCGAATGAGGCAGAGCGCGATATATGGCGACATCCAGAGTTGGTACCGAGATCCTCGTTGACCGGTATGATAGCCAGATGGGATGAATAGTACGAACTCTGTCAACCGGTTGGCAACAAAGGCTGCAAAACACGCTCTGATCAGCCAGCGCAGTTGTTCGAAATTGGCATAAGCAACCAGTGGCTTGCCAGCGATCAATACAATTGGTAGAGCGAACATTGAAACTGTAAGGAGGATGTTGAATAAGCTGAGGAAGGCGTACAAGAAGCTCGAAGACCTCTGGGCAAAACTCATACGCTTGATCTTGTCGCCCCAGAGGCAGAACTTGAGTTTGACGGCGGTGTCGACTGTGCCAATAGCCCATCGTGTTCGCTGCTTGAGATGAGAACCGAAATCGTCAGGTACAGTTCCAAATTGTAGAGGCTCGTGCACAAAGGCAGTCTTCCAGCCCTTGCCGAGCATGAGTGTAGAAGTAGCGACATCTTCAGCAAGCGAACCTAGAGGAAAGTTGCCTATTTCGTCAAGAGCTTCCCTTCGTACGACATAACCAGACCCTGTGCACCAGGCGACACCTAAAGCATCTTTGATCGGTTCACATACATGAACGAAAAAGTCAAGCGATTGGCAGAGAGGATCACCAGGAGGAGTATTGTAGAAAAGTTGCGGCGGACAAGCGAGAGCCATCTTCGGATCGTTCAGCAGATGAGGCATGACGGCGCGGAGCCAATGTTGCTCAGGAATCTGCAGGATAATAATTAGCATTTGTCACTTTCGCTAAAGTGCTTATCCGCTTACCATATCTGCATCGAGAGCAGCCATAAATTGTCCAGCTCCACCTGGCATTGTATGTACTTCGTCCAGACCATAATTCAGATTTCCTGCCTTGAAGTGATGTGGCACACCCGGAAATTTTGGTCGCGATTTGTAGTAAAGATTAGGATAGGTATCAGCCAAATCCCGAACGGCTCGTTCCAAACCTGTGCTTTTACCATCGTCCAGGACGATGACTCTGAATTTGTCTTGCGGCCAATCTTGATCGCACGAAGCCCGTACAGTGTCAAGGATGAGGTCGTCATCTTCGCCGCAGCAAGTGACAAACACATCCACGGTCGGTACATCATTGCCAACCAGCCTCAACTTCGGCCTCCGACGCTTTTTCAACGCGAACATTGTCCAGAAGTTTTGCATGAAAATTGGAATGGCGACGCTGATCTCGATCGCCACGAAGATCCACGCTAGTGGAAAGGTCGTTCGTTTCTGCTGTTGTGCTGAGATGATGAAGGTGATTCGGAGTCCGAAGTACAACCAGTACAGGGCGAGCGAAATGCCAACAAGCAGTGGTGCTAAGTAGAAGAGCTTTCTCTTCCAGCCGCCCCAAAATTCAGCATCATCTCGGCTATGTAGCTGGGCTATTGAGCCATCTTTCACCCACTCCTTGTTGAAAAACGTCGAAGGCGTGTCCGGGAAAAGAGGTCGTAACGTGTCTTGACTGCGCTGGAGAATTGTTAGATATGTCTTCAAAAACCGCAAAGCCGGTATTCACTTACGAAAGGTGTTTGTGATTGTGGAAAGGGTGACGAGCTTCGTGTGTCTGACCCATTACTAGCGAATGTGGTCTGGTATCTTGGAGGATGCAGATTGCCGTATGGTGTTGCACCTCCGCCACCTGTTAGTGGTGTTCCTGGGGGACTACCACCAGGCGTGTCATCGACATATGACTGCCTCGAATAATGATAGTGTCCAGGCGCTGGTGGTCGTGGACGCGAATATGAGGTTGATTGTCTATCATGAGTGTTATGCCCATATATCGAAGAGGCATCTGTCCGCGATGGACGTTCTATTGAGCTATCGCCGCTCGAGCTGTCTTCTAAAGGTATGAGATTGATCTCGGTCATCTCGCCCGGTTTACCCATAATGGGCAGCTGATGATGGTGTTCAGCGTTTGGGAAGTTCTATCGTTCCAGCGAATGACTCAGAGCCGATATTGATGGACAAGGTAACGTGCCCTCACAAACGAGTGACGAAGGGCTGATGCTATTGAGGTGAACAGATACGCAGGTGGCAGGTCAGACAACGAAGGTATGTAGGCAAGCCCCCACAAGGATCTGATGATGTACAATGAAAGTGCACGGAACCAAAAATGAACGAGAGGCAGATCAATTCAGATCAAGGATGCCGTCAAGGACTGTCAAGTCCGCCAACTGCAGCTTGTCTACGATGATCATGAGGGAGAGAAGAATCTGCAAAGCATAACGTGTACGTAGTGCTACTCGAACCAACGCTCACCCTGCACCAAACTGAACCCAACAATGCTCCTGGAAGCCGCCACAGCCTTTTTCGCAAGAAGGAACTACCGGACAGCCAGTCGTGTGCTCCGTTTTCGACGCAATCTAACCTTCCTTTGCACTCCGAGCTAAGCTCAAACACGCCTAACCTCAATCAACGGCCAACTGATTTGCAAGGGGCAATGCTCGGCTGATCAGGCGATTGCCTCCAATTGCTGACACCCCGAAATCTAACCAGAAGCTTAACTTTTCTATTTCGCTTAGGTCATTCGCGGTACCTGACTAGTTGAAGATCGCTGCATCATCAGGAATGTAAAGGGGACTTTCGCACCAGCACATCAAGCACGAACCAAGTCCAGGCTGACCAGCAGGCTCTTTGTCATCGATAGGACTTTTCTCACAGGCACAAAGAGCAGCACGTAGGAACGCAAGATTATCGACAGGGTGTCCCAGCAAGCTATCGTGGCTGTGAAACGGATTTTCCACGTTGGCTGGACACGAGATGCGCGTGTCTCAAACTGCTTGGGACCTGCAGCTCGCCTGATTTGCCGCTCAATTGCCTCCCGACCGTGCCAAGCACCGAACGAGACCAACGAAAGCTCTGCAGTGATCCACCTCCAACCATCGAACTCAGAGATCCCTGGCATGTCTTCAATGGCCTGCAAGTTTGCCAATTAATCGAACACTACGATAGCAACTGTCAACACTCGTGCCACAGGAACTTGCCACGATACTGACGACTTTCGCCGTGCTGTCTTTCGCTTCACTACAACAATAACATCATCAGCACGAACATCAAACAGAGAACGACAACAAGTCATCGCGCCAGGAGTCACGCCGCTCGGGCCTGAACTGGAAACCGCTATTTTCACCACTTCCTTCTGGCCAATTTGATACTATTGCAACAATAGAGAACATCAACACATACTGACACACTCTACTCGAGGCATTGGTCATTGACCAGTCCGACGCTCGTTCACTCTGAAAATCAAATTCAATCATGGGAATTCGGTCCTTGGTCAGTTTTGGCCTTATAGCCATACCAATAGGCGCAACACTGGGCATACTACTTGGCCTCGACGCGCATCGATCAGCCACAGGCCAACAACCACTATTTACAGACAACAGCGTCAGCATCGATACATACTGCCAAAAGGCTTATGGTATCACCCCATCGTCGACAGGTCAACAGTACACATGTAAGTCTCTCTTATTGCAAAAATTTCGCCCAGTCTACAAGGCTTTGCCCCTGATTGCATCGGACTTGAAAACTGGTCCACATCTAAATTGAGCTTATTGTTGCACCATGCATGCAGGCGCGGCTGCAGCTTTTCCGTACCCGGCAATGACGAAATTCCTTGCTCCAGCCTTTCACAACATTATCTGAAGCTCTTACTGACCAATCATCTATAGTGAATCCCAATCAATGGGGCTGGGATGGAACGAATGGAGGTCTTTGTATGAATGTAAGTAAGAGGCTTTCCAAAATCTCAATGCTGCAGTGCCGATATAGATACCAATGCTTGTTGTCGGGAAACATAGCATCTGATGATCTCCAGCACATGTCAACCACGTTCAGATTGTGACGAAACTAACACGACTGGATAGGTAACACAGTTCAACAACAACACCTATGCAACGCCTGTTACAGCGCCACAGTTCAGCGTAACATGGCAATATCCACAAGGTCCCGAGACCCAGCCTGTGCACGCTTTCCCCAACATCAAGCTGGATGCCGAAGGATCAAAATTCCCGACTGCGATAAGTACAATATCCAGCATCCCTGTTGACGTTGAGTGGACGTATGGTATTGGTTCAGATGCTGCCAACACGACTGATGTAGCTGGTATGGCTGCAGCTAATGTCAACACTAACGTTGCCATCGATATGTTCTTGGACGATGACATGAACAGCGCCCA